>VXBO01006046.1:116860-171907 GCA_013400135.1 Rhinoptilus africanus | reverse complement strand
TTTAAATCCACAGAGGTGTCTTTGCTTTCCAGAGTTGAGGGGCCAAAAGGCCAGGAAGGTGAGGGGGGGGGAGCCGGGTGCGCAAAGGGAAAGTGCCCGGTGTCTCGTCAGGGTGGGGACAGGGTGCCTCTGCCCAGAAGAAGAGGGGATGGCCGGCTGTGGGGGTGGCCATGGGGAGCCTGCGTGGGCTTGCCGGGTACACAGGGTGGTTTGCCGTACGCCGGGGGTGGTGTGGTAAGTGATGTGAAAATGCAAAATTTGCGTGGAAATTGGGGGGGGGAAAGGCAGGTCTGTTCCAGGCCCTCGTGGCCAGCTGCTGGAGTACTCCTGTGTGCCGCGGTTCGTACGGATATTATGCCCCTGCCACAATTAGTCCTGAAACCTTCGTGTCAAACCACCAGCGGCACAGTAGGTAGCCTTGGTCTCGCAAACAAGGCCAGCCCCTAATAAAACGTAGTTTGTTGGGTTCTTTTACCTGTGGTTGCTGTTCATCCATAGCCTGGCTTGGAACGCAGGTTGAATCTCGTACAGTCGTTAATAACTCTTCTCTAAATTTGAAAGTTAGGCTAGTCTTAACTTTAATTGCGGAAAAATAAGAACAGTTGCCGTTGGTTTTCATGTAGTGTGTTTTCACCTCTGTGTCGTTTGCTCCCTTTAAGCTTCTATGAGGAACTTTTGTCTCACGGCATCTTGCAACCGCTGACGGCACCCGTTGAAGGCATGGTAGTGAAAGAAGGCTGGTGCAATTACATGGCGCCCCAGGGCATCTCCTCGGTTGTCAAGTATTATTTAAACCAGTCAGGTAATTTCTTTAGCTGCCTTTGTGTGAAATGAAAGGTTTTAATGATTGTGTTTTTGATCGCGCTCTTGAAGTGTCTTTCAACTTTAAATCTCTGATGAGAATGTTCAAGTTCCTTGTTTGTTTATGTATGTCTTGAAGCTGCTTAGATGGATAAACATGTCTGGGAGGTCTGTAAATTTCCAAGTCCTGCAAGCGCTTCACTGAGTTCAGCTGCCCTGCTGGCATATGAAAATCTATATACAAATATAACCTCTGCAGCATCAGAGGCTAAGCTTATACTTACACTGTTGGCTTTAGCATATGAAAGTGAGACATAACACAGGGCAGAAATAATTTGGTGGGAGTGAGATCAGGTTGAGAAGAGATTTGAGCTGCAGCTCGAATGGAGTGAGTGTTTAGGTATTTTTTCATGTGTGTGTGTACTTAACACACATGTTTAACTGAGCAACTGGGAATGCAGTGGTGAGCTGTATCCTGTATTTTGTAGAAATGAGTGCTTACGCTGTATGTGAGCCTGCTGTGTTGAAAGTCCTTTAGAAAAGACTGAAAGAGAACATCATTTGCTAGTTTAAACTGTGCAACTGTTGCATTAGGTGTAGTGTGGCAGAACCGCTTGTATGGTTTGGTGACTAATTTAGGTCCGGCTTGAAAAATGTTAGGCTGCCGAGCAGTCAAGCTTTGCTCCTTTGATATGATTGGGTTTGTCTTTTTTTTTTTTTTTTTAATTAGCTGTTTTTTAGACTCTAATCTTGCAAATAATTAACTACCCTCCTGGCTTCTGATATACAAGAGCAGGAGCAACGCTCTCTTTTTCAGCTCCTCGGGGGTGTGCTTTGGTTGCTTACCCTGTGCCACCTCCTGCACTCGTCAGATTTCAGTCTGAATTGGTTCAGCTCACTAAAGCCACGGTCAACTAACCTGACAAAGAGAGCAGCTGGTAGTTTTACATCTGTTCACTGAGCTGAATCACGTCAGCGAGGAATTGGATGTATACCAGCCCTAGCACAGGGGAGTGACGGGATCTTTTCAGCTGATGAGGATCCCCTCTTTTCATGTCATAATAATTTGTGAAACTCGTCCCTGAGACTGTCTGTGCGCTTTGCTGTTTGCAAGTCATCCAGTTACTAAGGGAAACTACTCTGTGTTTTCTCCGTGGAATTCACTGTTACATGTATTTAACTTCTTCTTCCAAGCAGGTGCGGATGTCTTCTATGAGCAGCACGTAACTTGCATCTCTCTCCGAGATGGGAAATGGGAAGTCTCGAGAAAAATGGGACCGCCAGAACGGTTTGATATAGTTATTCTCACAATGCCTGTTCCACAAATTCTTCAGCTGCAAGGTGACATTGTAAACAGTAAGTTCATACCTCAAAATCGCAGGTATCTAGCCTAAAATGGAAATTGAGCATCTTGTATAGCAAAAAACCACTCAACAGTCTGAGGTGTCTGTTAATTTCTGCCAGAATAGGGTGAATCTGAAAATGATACGAGGTGGGTAATTTCATGGCCGTATGTGTGGCGCATGAGTGGTAATACTTTGATTGCAAAAATATCTAAATGGATAAGTCAGTTTTTAATCTGATCTTTAATTTTTTTGCCAACTTCTAAACCAGGACTTGTCTTTCTGAAACTTGAAAACAGTTATTGAATCGGACAAGAGCCTCAGCTGGTCCCCACGTGGTGGTTTCCTTGATGCTATCTCTTTGCCGATGTGTCACGCTGATTTTTTTCAGTGATGCCCTTGGTATGTCTGCGGCAGGGATGACCCAGAGAGTAAGACTTGGATAACAGCTGTGCTGTGGGGAAAATCCCTCGGGCATTTCAGTGAGCCTAAAATCAGATGAAACGCGGGGAGGAAAAAGTCCAGATCAGAACTCTTTGGTCTCTAGTTTATAAACTAGATGAAGGCCTCTCAGACCGTCCAGCTTGTCTGCTGTTTCTGGCTGCCCCCGGGGGTTGTATTCCCCCAATATGGGTAAATCTCAGTTATGCTTTGGTGATTTATTGGGGTGAGTGTGTTAACAGTGCCGTGGAGGCTGAGAAAGAAGTGCAAGTTCAGGTCTGGGCAAGTTTACTCGCTTAGGTAATTTGTCTCAGGTGCGAGGCTTCCAGGGCCAGCTTTTCCCCGGAGTCAGGCTGGTGAATCCTGCTCAGCCGTGCTCGCTCTGTGCACAGTCGGTGTCTGCCTGCAGTGAGCTCCCAGCAGCATGGTTTCTGGGGCTTCTCGTTAGCTGTGGTGCTGCTGAGCCTTTGAGCAGATTTGATGTTATTTGCCATGAGCCTTGATCCTTGCGGAGCAGCCACCATGAGGATTTACAGGGCAGAGATCTTGATGCAGTCCTACAGGAGATGGCTCTGAGGGCTGATGCCAAGCAGAAGCCAGGAAGCCCAGACAGGCCTGTGCTGACCCTGGCAGAGCCATTTGAAGTGCACTGGCCTGTGGATTTATCACCTCAGCTGCAGTGTTGTACCAAAGACATGCCACGTCTGGCTAATAACCTTCCTTTGAACCTAGCATGGTGGCAGCAGTGCAGGGGCATCCATGTGGCTCAAGTCAGGTCTGGTCAGATAGCGCCTGTTGCCTATCTGCTGCCAGTTCCTGAAGTAGACACTTTAGAATTTGTGGTGTTTCTGCTTGCTGGTTTGTAGAAAAACCACCAGTGCTTGAAAGACGAAGAGCAGACTTTATTGCTTGGCTCCTTGTGCTCTCCTGTATCTTGGATTTCAACGTGTTTAAATATGTGAGTGTGATTTGGAAGCTGTTAAAAGATAGCAGAGCAATAGGTGGAGGTGGCTTGAGCTGCCAGGGTCTAACTGAAGTTGCTTCATAGTAACCGGGATGTGTAGGAGGGAAAAGAAGGGGATGGGAGGGCGGTGGGGGGGGAAGAAAAGGATAGGTGGCAGCAGGATGTTGAACTGCAGCTCAGTGTCTTACGGTAGCAAAAGGAAAATTAATGTCTGATCACGGTAAAGAAGAGAAGTATTTTCATTACAACTTCTTATTTTAAGCTTTGTGCCCACAGAGATAAATACTCTGCGAGAACAGGCCTTCTCTGCTATTCGTTGTTTTATAAGCTCCCTCATTTCCCCTGTCCCTTTATCATGGAAAGTAATGGTATCCCCACTGAATTTTCTTGGGTACCGGGTGTGCTCTTTCACTTCATACTCTGAATCATATAAGCAGGGTAAATGTATAGACATTGTTTTGATGATTATATATTTTCCTTTTAATAGCCACGTGTGTACTGTTCCGTTATATAAAGATACAATAAACTAACGTTAAAAACATTGGTCAGTAACTGAAGCATGACACTACAAGCATAAGAAAGTAAAGGCAGAGCTGTGTATAACCACTACAGTGGATTGGGCCGTTCCCCTGCAAGGAGAGACATCATCTTGTTTATTTTTTTTGTTTTGTTTTTTTGTTTGTTAGGCTTATTATGACAATGTAATATGGGATGTTGCTCGGAGACGTTTGTAGTCGTGGCTGACTCTCAAGCCACTTCAGTTTCCTTAGCCTAGCTCACAGCAGGTGGGAAACCTCAACAGCCTGAACTGTAGGAGCACGTGGGGACAGGCCTAACGAGGTGGCTTTTTGGTTGCTTGATGTTGTCATTACTGGGGTAAATGACTGTGGGGGTGGGTCTGGGCCATCTTGTCCTTCCTAACGGTCATCGATAGTGAGTGTCCTGGGAACAGAAGAAAAGTAGAGGTAGTGTGTAGTACTGTTTTCTCAGAGTCTTCTTGACTCTGAGGCCTTCCTCAATCTGAGTCGATGTCTTTGCAAATTGTTTTTCTTGGGGTAATTAAATCCTTTCATGTACAAAAAGTGGGCAGGTCCCCTTCAGAAGATGGACTTAAGGTCAACAGATCGCTTCACCTGCTTTTGGAGTGATGGAACTGTCAGATGCTTTCCACAACATTCTTTACTTAATCTTCTGTATAACTGTAGGATTAACTTTTATCAGAGGGAACCCAGCAAGTTTTGTCTTCTCCTCCATTTATCCACATTTCTCTTTCTCTCTCTCTGCCTGTACACTGTGTGAGACTGGCTTCCAGGTTTCCAACCAATTATTAATTCTTCATTTTCGGTAGCAGGACTGACTCCCCATACCCTGGAGTTCCTTAGCATTGGAGCTATTGTCATCTTTACTACTGTTTCTTTAGGCTAAGAGGTGAGGAGAATATAGGTGAGGGGAATGTAAGGAAGGTGTTTCAGAGCCTGAAGAGGTGTAGATTTCAGATCCTTTTTGACTTACGGAGGGTCAGGGCGCATCACTGTATCTCTAAATCTCAGCCTCATATTGATTGCATGTAAAAGAACTGAGTTTTGCTGGGCAAGGAATGGGGGTTTCCTGGATCCACCTCTCTGGGAATTTTAAAATGCAATTTTGTGTTAAGCTTAACTGATGAAAGGAATAGTCATCCTCCACACCGCCACTGTCCTGCTTTTCCCTTGTCTGTCAGCACTAGTGAGTAGGTACCACGCTGCAGGTCGGATCTGCTCCCTGTTTTGACCCAAAACTGACTCTGATGGTGCAAATGAATACGTGAGTTTTCACTTGGCTATGCAAGCTGATCCGACTTGTTGAACAACTGCCTGGTCACTGGTGTTAGTTCACACATATGCTGAGGCTGCTTCCTTACCTGTAAAGCAGTTTAGTCATCTGTTTGTTCTGGTCTTCCAAATCCAGAGACAAAATTTGGTCGTTCTAGCAGAAAACGTATTTGTGCATTCCCAGTATACAAACTAGCAGTTCCAGCTGCTCCTGGAAGGGGAATTTCCTGCTCCTTGTTGCAAACTCCCCCCTTGCTGTCACTCAGGGTGGGAGGAATCATTTTGCTGCTGTGCTCACGCTGCAGCCGAAATGAGGGATGTGCAGAGTTGGAGGAAGGGGAGGGCTTCCTCCTTCCAGCAGCAGCAGCCTGTGCAGCCAGCTCAAAGTTCACGTGTAACTACTCTGAGACTGCCTCAAGGGCCTTAAAGCAAAGGGGGGCAGAATTTAGGGGTACGGCTACCTTAGTTGCTGGTCTTGAAGGCCCTTACTGTACAGAAGACAAACACTGAAGCCAAATGAAAGACGTGGCTTGGCGCCTCGTGGTAATGTTAATCTCGGTTGCTGTTGTGATTTGTGATGAGCGGTGTCAATGGAGCGAGCTTTGGCCGTTTCCCCAACAGCCCTGCTTTTGACTGTAACTAGCCTGTACTGCACACCCTCCTTTCCTTCAGTGTATCATCCCTAAGTTTGACAGCTTCTTAATTAGAGGCAGCTAGTTTAAAGATCTTCGGTATCCTTCATAATTTTCCTCCTTTTTTCCTATCTGAGGTTGCTCTCTGACGTGCCTTTTCATCTCAGTTTTACGGCATGCTTGAGGTTGAACTGCTAACTAACTGTGAGACTGTGCCAGGTTCCATTTTAGCCTTTTAGGTATAATTGGATCTGTCAGTTCAGAGCTAAATGAAGTTTTGATTGGAATTCGGTGAGGGATTGTTAACATTAATGTATAGATAAAGGCTGTAAAATAAGTGAAGATGCAAAGGAACAACTGTATGGAGTAGGTGACACTGATCCATTAGTAAACATTGGAATTAGCCTTTGATATTTGTGTTTAGAAGAACATGAGTTGCAGAGTTCAAATGACTAGTCAGAACTGGTAATTCACCCCTTGCAGGAATTCACCATTTTCCTGTTTGAGCCTTGAGACTGACTCTGTCGCACCAGTATTTGCCCCTTGCTTGGGAATATTTAACTGTCTGAATATTGTATTTTAAGCAGTGGTCCCATAGATGATTGCCATAAACATGTGGTATGTTTCTTTAATAACAAAACAGTTTTGACACCTATGCCTACATTTTCAGAGATGTGCTCTGAGATTAGGCTCCTATATGTGTAGTTAGATGCTGCAACAAAAGCATCCCGCACGTGTGTGTTGTGAGTTCCTCTTCATTGCAGAACTGCTGTGTGTGCGCCTACACTGGACTACATGAATGGCCAGCACCTGGCAATCGCGTTCCCTTATTAGGATATCTTTATTTAGACATCTTTAATATCCTGTTGCAGAAACGAGATGATGCTTATCAATTTCAAACAGACCAAAATTTTACCTTTGGTGAGACAACTTGCTAGTTGCTGTGTTTGTTTAAGAATGAAGACTACTGACAGGGGAAAATCACTACCTACTCGAGGGAGGTCATCTTTCACCTCTCAGGTTTTTTTGAAAATAATTTAAACTTACTTACAGGGCACCGAGAGAATTAAGATTTTTGAAATAATGACCCTCCCGAACTTTATGTTCCGTGGCAAAGTTTCCATTTAATACTCAAAGCTGCTCTGCAGACTAAAGTTTCTGTTAGGCTCTTTTATGAGTTTGTACCTTTTTCCTGTTCTTTAACCTTTTAGATGAGCCTGAACATGATGTCATTGTGAAGGTGTATACATCCAGGAGGAGGTAGAATTAAGTGGCCTTTGGCAACCTAGAATTACCATTTTAAATGGACTGTGTGAGAAATGACTATTCCAGAATTACTTCTCTTCTGAGTGTAAAGCCAAAACTTAGATTAATGGAAAATTTACTGTGTATAATATATATTTTTTAAAAATATGTGTGTGTATATATATATACACACATATGTGTGTATGCCAATGTTTACATATGTAAAGTATTTTGTTCTATTTACTTGTATTCTTTTGTTCTGTTTGTATTACCAGCATTTATTTTTTTTTTTACCAATATTTATTATTTTTTTTACCAGCATTTATCAATTCTTAACTGAAAGAGGGCAGGAAAGCAAGTGACTTGCCTAGATTTATTCATCTTTATTCCTTCTATTTATTCATCCTTTATTCCTTCATTCCTTCTACAGCTATCATGCTCAAATAGATTTATCATTTTCACATTTAGCCGTAGCAGAGACACATAAGCAGTAAAAATGCTGCTGGAAGTCGTAAGTTGTGAAATCTCTGAAACTAGTAAAATTGTTGAATCGGTAGTCTGTGAAACAGGCGTTCTTAAGGCTCTTTGATACTGGTATCTGATGAAATTCCTCTCATTTGGTTTGATTGGTCTCAGAAATTCTCTGTCCTGTGTTTATTTGAGGTTACGGTAGAATTGCTAAACAAAATTAATCAAAAGGAAAAAAAAATCGTTTTGCAATGTCTTTATTTTTCCCTTGCTTTCCTTTCTCTACATAGCATGCGGCATGTGAAGAGTTAGTAACTTTCGAAGCTTTTAAAATAGCTGAGTAGTAGTACGGGGTTGGGGCAGAAGGGAAAAAGGCTTATAGCTACTTGCAACATGTTCGGAACAACAATAGGTGGCAGCAATCAAATGATGTTGAGGACATTCAGCTTGAATAACTAAATTCAATTTAGTGCGCTTACTTGTATTTGGGCTTTACATATTTTGGTAGTAAATAACTGTGGTTAAGCAGAAGGTAAAAGGAAAGTGAATAAACGTTTCTGAATTTTGTACTGTAAATTCAGTATCAGAAAAGGAATAAGTTTGCTTAAAAGCAGGATCTTTGCAAATGACAGGGATAGATTTTGCAAACGTCCATCATCTAATAGTATTTCAGAAATCCCGGACTGTTATATTGGCTGCTGATGTTAGAAAAATCCTGGATTTATATACCAGATTTGATATGATCACCAAGCAATATAGTCCTTTTCTGTGCATTTTCAAATCATATTGACAAACTTTTTCATCAGTTCTGTTTTTAGTAAGACATTTGGCACCACGGCAATTAAAGATTGCAACAATTTGCAGTAGTTCTCATTTGCATGTTCACAATGTTTTCATTAAGTTGCTTTACTTGGAATTTAAAATTACGGTTACGCATGTTTAATCTGATAATAAAATGGAATGGCTTGGCTTTTGTTTCAAGCCTGACCTATTTTTTTTTTTTTGCATCTGTGTGAATGTCCCACATGTTTTAAATAGTACAAGCTGATGCGAAGATCTGATGCAAAGTAAAACAGGGCTGTATTTACGCAGGGAGGCTTTATAATGCGAATTAGGAAAGCACAACTCTGAAAACTTTTCATGAGTCCCAAGTTGTTACTGAGTGAATGTGTTTATTTTTGGATAGCACAACGATAAATTCTGAATTTTGTAATTCCAGTTCCAAGCAATCTTAGCAGGCCTTATCCAGGCTTTGAGTTTGCTCTCATTACCTAACCTATCTAAAATGTCTAGTGTAAACGCGTGTGCTGATTTGTTAGCTGCTTATCAGACCTTAGGAGCTGAGGTCACACCGTGCAAATATTTCTGCTTTCTGGAAATACAAGTAGCATGAGACTAGCTGTTGATACTAATGTGGTCCTTTAAAAACCTGTCACTCCTTTGACATGGAAGCATCCTGGTACTGACTGAGGTTGTGATAGTGGGAGGATCTGTGTTAGTGAAGTTAGGCAATACACTCTGATAGAAGTGCGAGCGGCTGCGGTGTGGGTTATCAGTGCTGCAGCAGAAACGCAGGGCATCTTGCTCTGTAGTGAAACCCTCTGTCCTTGCCCCTGGGAGTTCTGTTTGCACGATGCAGGCGGACAGAACACAGCCCTTTGTAGCTGTAACCTAACTGTTAGGATGAGCTGTTCTCTGTTTCGCTTCTGGCTGTGAATCTCACCTCTGATTCAGTGTATGGCATCCTGTCCCTACCTCCCGCTGCTGGTGCCATCTCCGCTTCTTGCCTTCCACCCGCCTCCTTGGTCCAGTGCGGAGAGAGATCCGTAACCATGAGGTTGTCTTTGCTCGGTCGAGGAGTTGGATGAGCTGGTGTAATGGTCTGACGAGCATGAGAAAACACGCAGAAAGGAAAGGGTGGGACTGCACATCTGGGAGCAGGGAAGGGTCTAAGGAGGAGCCGCACACGCTTCTCTGTTCAGCTGCCACTGATACCACTGTGTCCCCCTTTAAAGGGAGCGAAGCTGCTAGGTGTGCTCTGCCTAGAGCCCAGGTATAGCCTCCTTTCTTACAGAGTACTTTTTAAAAAGGCTACAGCAGCTGGAATTGCACATCAGGGGGGCGAAAAAAATCAAAGTATAACACGTGTGTTCTTAAGTGTGTGTTTGACTTAGCCTATTTATCGATGTTTCTTTGAATCTAGAGTGCTTGTAACGGACTCGTCCTGCAGTTACGAGTTGAACACCTTGAAAGCCTATCAAAAGTCAAATAGGCTGGCACGCTGATTGCAGTGACCCTCTTCGTCTGAGAAGTGTGAGGATTAAACCCCACGTGTTGCGAGCATGAGAGGTTTGAAAAGGAAAATGAAATAGAAAATACATTAGATAAAGGGCGACTTTGCATTTTGCTGTTGTCAGTCAGCACTGCCTGCCTTTTGTTAGAAAGCTGAAAGTCTGATTTAACAGATTTCAGAGTAAAACAAAGCAAAAAAGCAAGATACAGTTCTGGAAGAGGAAGCTGCTTCCCACTCCAGGGGAACCTGCATTAGATCCTTTGGCCAGACCAGTATGACAGCTCTTAAACAGAAACCCTGCAGGAGGAGGGTCTCACTCCGTCACAGCATCTCTTTTTAGTGCCTGGTAACGTTGCGTATTTCTTCCAGCAGTCCCTATTACTTGTTTTACCCTACCTTCAGCAAGTCAGCTGCATTAGCACAACCGTCTGTGGGACCACAATAATGCAGTCTCCCCCCACCGTCTCCTTCCCCACCCCAAGAGGCGGGGGAGTTATTTTTAGCAGGATCCGTGGTGTGATCTTCAGTTCACCATGTGTCCCACAGACTTACTGGCACATTATGTGCTTTCAGCAAGGGTAGGAGAGCAGTACAGGGGCTGCGCAAGTGATTGAGTGGTACGAGCAAAGAAATGCTCATGAATCTGTGGTTTGAATTCTAAGCTTAGGTTTCCTGTGTAGTCCCAGGAGCGATTCAGAGCACCTGCACATTAAACTGGCAACAGATTGTGCTGATTTGGCTCAACTGTTTTTAGAAAAACGTTACTTCTGACACAGAAGGCACTGCTGCTTTTGTATGTCGACACATTTAATCCATCCTGATCTGGCTATCTGTAATTACTGTAACCTGGACATGCCTCTCTTCCCGTCCCTACTGCCTGTGCTGGTTGGCAGAGTGCTTCAGTACCAGGGCCTTGATCACAGAGCTTTATTTAATGCTTGTTTCACCTCTATGTCATTCTAGTAGCATATCTCAAAATAGAGAATGGGACCCCAGGAATGTGCTTATGCACACGTTAGGGTTTTTTCCTAAATAATAAAGGTGATGGTATTTGAACACAGGACATACTTGGAACGGAACAAATAAATGCTCTAAAATTTGTTTATCTCAACAATAAACACAGATACCTCTCAGTTTTTCCCAACAGCAGGCAGTCTTTGGTGCTGTCCAGTGGTTGTGTTTAGATAGAGAAATCTTTCCAAAGCTGCTCTTTGCCATGGGTCTAAAGGAAAAAAAAATTCCCTGCCAAAAAATGTGACCGAACTGAGCAATTCTGAAACTTCTTTGTGTCTCGTGGGACGTGTGTTTAATGAGCTGATGGTTTCTGTGTTGTAAGAAGCTTGGATGTGCTGCTAAGAACTTACTCTTCACTAAGTCTAGTTGAGGCATTTATATCAGACTTGAATTTTTAGATCCTGAACCTAAAATGGTTTGATTTTGGGAAAATATGATAACGCACATCTCGCCTCTCCCTTTGAGTAAAATCATTTTTTGTTTGAAGTTTTGCTCTTGTTTTATTTTGGTGAGGAATGGGGGAAACACTTTTAGCAAAGCTCTCCCTCCTTTCCCGTGACTGCACTTGCTCAGTATACTTGGGAGAGAAGTATGCGAAGGTGGCCATAGACTGACTTTGACACCTTCATTTTGATGTGAAACTCAAACTATTGCTTTTATAGAGTTGAAAACCTTTGAAAAGTCTGGTGTAGGTTTGCAAGCAGTCTTATGTTTAATTGCTTTGGGATATTTTTTTTTTAATTAGTGCTGCAATCAAATAGGCAGACAGAAGTTTTCACTGGAACATATTTTTTTAAATGCTATATGCATTTTAATATATTAGGCAGTGCCTCTAGACTGGATGGGTTTTTGCGGATTTCTAGGTTTTTTTTTTTTAAATAGTTGCTGGCTGCTCACGCCGCTGTAATTGAGACTGTTCTTTATAAAGATTATCTTTACCTCCCACAGATACGTCTGCAAACTTTTAAGTTATTTTTGCAATCCACATCTGGATTAGAGCAGGAAAAAAATAATACTAATTTTCAACTTAATAAGATTTTTGGCTCCACTGAGTCAAACATAAAATTTGCAGTGAGCTTGCAGTCAGCTTTTCACATTTGGCATCGTAATACAGGAGCATACCATACGTTTTTGGAACTTTAAAAACCCTTGGGGATGACTTACCCTTAGACGCTTTTTGTAGAAACTAAGTTCCGTTCCTTTTCCTGGGCCACCAGGTGAGATGATGTCGACGGTAGAGATTTTTATTTTGCCTAAGCATTGCAGTGCACATCGTCAGCCGTAAAGGTGTCAGATGGGTCAGCTCGCTGATGTGGCTGAAAACTAACACGAGGGGAAAAAATCCCACGACTGAAAAGGTGTTTTGTGTTAGCGTCAGCAGGTTGTTCGGGTTTGGTCTGTGGTTGCGTGGGCTCTAGAGCTAAGCAAACCTGAGAGATGTGAACCTCCCGGATTAAAACCTGGGTCAGCAGGCAGCCGCGTCAACCCAACTGAAATTAGGCTGGGGGGAGGAGCGGGGTGGGAGTAGCAGGAAAGACGAGACAGCACTAGCAGTGGCTTAGATTGTCTGAGAAGCTAACAGTGGCCTTTTTCTTCTGTAATTTCCATCCAGAGTATTATCATATCCTGTTAGTATTTTAGCTGTATTGGATTTACCTGCATTGCCTTAGAAGCCTGTGTTTACTCTTGACTGCCTTGCTTTTCCTTAGGATTTGAATTCCCTGCGAAATCCACCTTTCCAGAGATACTCAAAGCACTGTATGGGTCTCCTATGACTCTTCCTTTTTTTTTTCTTTAAAAAAAAAAAAAAAAAAGCCCTGAAGAACTTCGTTCAGTGACTAGTGTAGTTCTCACCTCGTTTCAAGACAGAATCTGGCTTTGTAACCCAGTATTCCAGAAGTTACTGATAATACGGCGCTTTCTTGAGGTCTACTGTTATTTCCAGTATTTTGTGACGTGACTTGTCTTTAGGAGTTGATATGTGTTGGTGGTACGTTTGACAGAATTAACTCTGCCCCAAGACTCGCTCTGTCAAATAGCGTGCCTGGAGGTAAGGTCTTGCATTTGTCGTGTACCTTAATAGTTTGTTTGAAAACTGTAAATATTGCCTGAGCTTTATAATAAAAGTTAGATGTGAGGCTTTTCCAAAGCTCTTTGGGTTTTGAGTTTATTCATCTGAATTTCTGTTTTCTTTAGCAGCTGTTTTAATATCCAGCATCAGTTCTTCTTCTAGTGGAAAGAAGAAGGAAAAAAACCTTCTAGTTATGAGGTATTAAGAACTTTTTCACATGTGGCTTGCAGAACAGCTTGAAGAAGGGCTTCACTGTTTTGTTACTTTTAAAAAATATTTTTGTTTTATTATTTTTTTTATTGCTAAATTCATCTCATTTGTAACAGACGGACCCTTCTGGATGCAGTCCTGAGTAATGTGCTCTGAGCAAGCCTGCTTTAGCAGGAGAGTTGGACTAGATGATCTCCAGAGGCCCCCTGGAATTCCGTGATTCCCTGAGTATCTAATAACAGTGTAGCAGCTGAACGTAGTAAACTTCAAGGATCTCCTTTTTGTCCCAAAGGTGTTTCGGTCTTTGCTCTTGCACCTTATTTTATTGATCAAGTGCTGAAATTTTAATCTTTGAAATGATGAATTATCTCACTCCGAATGAGAATCCCTCACATATGTAAGTCAAACTTGATGGAAAGGTGATTTAAAACGCTAGTTAGTAGCTTATTAGCCATTGTCAGGTGGGTGATGGTAAGTGTTTGGATCTCACTGGTCAGGATTTGCTGTTAGGGTGATCAGGGTGGGCCTGAATGTTGGTTATGTTTCAAGAAGCACCATGTGTATTTTCCTATTCCACCGCTGTCCAACAGGGTAGACATGTTATAGCAATGGACTTGGTTGCTACAAGTTTTGAAAATGTAAAGAACATACTGCATTATTTAAAGGGTTTAAAGCCCAATCTTCCACTTGATCTATTCAAAAGAACAAGGGATGTGCAAATAAGGCTATCCAGAGTCAGTCCTGTTGGACCAGTAGCCTGCGAGTCTATTCCCAGAAGTAATGCTTTAAAAGTACAACTGGACTGAAATGTAGCTGATTGGTGCTCCTCTGTAAAGACGGTATGAGAGTGTTAGTGAGCACCTGTACAGAAAAAAGGATTTATTAATCCCTTCTCATTGGATTTATACTTTAAGGAGAAAGGGGTAGCTGCCTATGGAAATTTCGGTAAGTAGATTTTATTAAATGAACGATGCGCAGACAGCAAGTCGCTTAAGTGTCTTGCAAACTGTTAAATGATTGCAGGACAAGAAAGGGGTACACAACTTTGTAAAACATAAAAGAAATAGATTTGCTGGGTGTTTGCATATCCTTTTTCTCAGCGGCACAGTAGGAAGTATATTTTGTAATGTTGATCAAAACCCCTTTCATCTATTCTGAATTAAGGCATGCTTATTGCAAAAGAAAGCTCGAAACTAACATTCACATTTTATAATGTATATTATGCTCAAAGACAGCTTAGAAACAGGCAAAAAAACCACTTTGAAATGATCACTTGTTTTCAAATAACTGAGCTGCTTTTAGAATTTATGTCCAACTCAATTGAAAAGGTTAGTTATTTCCATAAGGTAGAATTGTCTAAGCAAGAGCTTAATTTTCTGCTACGAAGAAAATGCTGTGTAATTCTTACTGAAACAAGGAAAGTCGCCTCAAATTTAGGTTTTGAATATTTTTAATTTATCTGCAAAGGATTGTTGGAATAATTAAATACTGACTGAATTGAAATTCCTAGGGCCTCAGTGTCCTTTCCCATGCTTGCATTTCGGCTAGCATAATTTACCAAGTAAATCCTTGCTTACATTTGAGAAATACAAACTTATTGTATCTCTTAATATTTCGTATGTCAGTATTCTTTTGCATTTACAGGAGCTTATCATCTCTTTGTGGTACAGTGTGGAGTCTTAAACTTTTAAAAGTATCTCATGTTTGAGGGAGAGTGAGAATTTGTCTCCTGGGGATAAAAATTGACATTTCTTCATCTCTATATTGTTAGCACTTTGTTCTTCAGAAGCATGTGTGGTTTTTCTAGTGCTCTGCTCTCTGGTGATAAGCCACAGTGCCATGTTTTCCACTTCAGATACTGTGGAAGAAGTAGAAACACCATCAGATATTTGGAAAACAAGTTTGGAAAATAAGTTTAACACGTCTGTTAGGGGTTGTTTTGTTTTGTTGGGTTTTTTTCTAAATGCTTAGGAGGTAGTAAAATGCTATAGTAATCCCATGGGGAAGAACTCTGATGGTTCCTTGTGAAGAGCTTCAGTTCAGGATTCGTTGCGGAGAATGGTTAGCTTTCAGGTCTTGTAGGTGCTCAGAAACCTTGTGGCAGCCTGGGGATTTGCAACCAATCTAAGCAGGATTTTTGGGTGGCTTGCTGACCTGAACTGGGGTTTATATTGATACCAGTCTTAAGGCTTCTGGCTTTGTATTTTTTTAAGCAGTGAAACTGTGCTGCTAGTATGTGTGTGTTTGTAGGCAATGAGATACATACTTTGTTTCTTTTAAATTAGTGTTTGTCCTTTTCTGTCATGTGGCTTTTAGCCATAAACATTGTCTCCTTACTTTTTTTTTGTGTCACCCTGGCAGTACTTATATTTTGCTGTAAAGTCAAATGCCAAGGTACTACGTGTTATAACAGTTTGTGGGGCTTAAGGTTCAATTTTCGGTGAGTACCTGCGTTTTCTTTTTTAATGGCATTTGCAAGGCAGATAAATCTGGGTGTTGTTTTATGAGATCAGTATTTCTGCCTTTTTTTTTCTTTTTTTGCTATGTCAGATTTAGCTATTAGAATCAATAGTCACCATCAATAGTTGAAAAAAGTTTTCCAAGAAACAGTTTGTTGTGTCAGGAGGAGGAGGGAGTTTAGCTTTTGAATACAGCCTTTGGTATGATGTACTAATGGCAATATTTTTTCTTCCCCCATGTGGTTTGATTTTGTTTTGTTTTTTTTTCCTCATCCTCTGGTAGGTTACAGCTGATCTGTCAATAACTTTCAAGGAACCAATATTTTTTTTTTCTTTTGTGTTACAGTTTGACCATTAATATTGTGTAGCGGTGGCTTATTTTCTTACAAGTAAAAATGGAGAGTGGGGAACCAGGTTCCTAAGTCGTATACTTGATTGTATGTCTAAAATTGCGTACATGATGTGCACATTCTAATTTATGAAGGTTGGATAAATTATGACAGAGAGAGGCCATTTGCAATCAGGTACAGCTTCCTAAATTTATCTGCGCTTTCAGAGCGCGTGCTATGCGTACTTGGTTGCGTATCTCAGTCCTTTGGAGAGTCTGAGATGAGAGACAGGATACAAAATGAAAGAACGTGTGATAAAACAAAAGAAATAAACCAAGTGAGACATCCAAAACATGTGATACAATTGAAGCCACATGAAACTATGTACTGACTGTGGGTGAAACATTACAAATGCATGCCGCCTTAATTTTTTTTTTTTTAAGGCATGCTGTTTTCTGTTAGTGATTATATTTTAAGCATATCTGAATACCAGGCAAGGAAACTGCTTAAAAAACAAGCAAAAAAACCCCCCCTTTTATTAATGGAACAGTAGTCTAACAACAAGTGTTGTTGGAATATGGACCTGTGAACTCTGTAGTGTAAATGTGGTTTTTATGCCATTGCCGTTTTCGGCTTTGAGGAAAGCTTAACTTCTCTTTTATCAGTATTTCAACCTGTGCAACTGGAGGTTAATGCTTACCACACAGATAAACACTGAGGGTAGGATAGGAAGGTGCAATTAGGCCTCCATTTTTGAGACAAGAAAGCCTGTCTGGTGCTTTTCTGCTCTCTAGCTCTGCAAACAATTTCAGTTGTAGATGGTAAAGAACATGAACATGTAGCATAACGTTTAGTAAAATAGACAGCGTTTGCTAAATATATTTGTATTAATCTACAGAAGCACTTTCCCCTATATAATGCTATGACTGTTGTCAGACTCTCTGAGGTGTTTTCTACCATCCTTCTCGCACATTTGAATAACCTGACTTTTTAGGCTTGCTGATTTGCTTTCCCAATATTTTTTCCATCATGGGAGAACTTCAGTGTTTAGAAAGCGTTGCTTTCATTGTTGCCCTTTTTATTGAGGGCAACCTTAGTAGCGGGTGAGATGTAAAAAGGTAGGAGAAACATACCATGGTAGTAACACACAGTCAGCTTTGTACGTCTGCGCACTGCCCAATACTGGCCAAAGAAAGAAAACTGCTCACCGGAGAGACCATTGCATAACTCAGAACTGTAAATTAAATAGTTTCATGTTACACTGAGAGGAGTTATGGCACTTCCCTTTGGTATGTTTTAGATCACTAAAAGAAGTCATGACACAAGAGAGAAATGAGGTAGTTTATCTTTGTTCACCACATTCTGTGTCCAACAAAGCACATAATTTAAAAGAAAATAAGGAAAGAAAAAGAAGAACATGGTTTCAGTAAAAGGAACTATTACTACAGCATGTGAGAGACGTATTTTACAAAATGTTAGGATGAATTAATAAAATGCCTTGTTTGGTTTCATAGCTTTTCTGAGGAGTGCTAGACAGTGCACAATCAGTGTTTTAACTGGTTGACCAGTCTACAGAACGTTCTAACCAACTCTAGATTAAATGTGTTATTAATTCAGTTATTTTTACTAGAACAGTGTATTGATACTTTTTTCTCCCCATCATCATGATGTATGTGCTCTGAAAATCACTGAAGTATTAGACGGACACTAAAATGTCAGATGTCTATCACAGCTACCAGTTAACACCGTTTCACAACTGTTTCAAGGGAGAAAATACCAGAGGAAACGAAATCTTACCACTTCTGTTAAAATGAGGTGTCTTTTGCATTCACTCAGCAGAACAAGTAAAGAAATTAATCTGTTACGTATCAGTTTCTCTGCAAACCTTAATGTGCAAGTGTTTGTAGGCTCTCACTCCCGCACTGAGGTCTACCCCAGCACTTCCTTCAGCATGCGGCAAAAGGGGAGAGGTGAAAATTTCTTCTAAGAGCATACGGTTTTATTTATACTGTGTTTCACAACTGTGACATTCATAGAGCTTACGGGTGTACTACACTCCCACTTTCTCCCTCTGAAAGCAAGCAAAAACCTCTGATACCTGTGCTGATGTTTTTAAGAAAAACAAAAGTGAACACGCATGGAAGCAGGTGGATCTTTATTTTATCAAACTAAGAATAAACATTGCTTCACTAAGATAAAGAAAATTGACCTGTATATAGTATAAAACCCATAAACTTCTTAACTGAAAGTATGCTTCTTTGCATGATAGCAAGTAACTTCTCATGTATAATGATGCTGTATTTCCAGCGGATAATTCACTGATGATTGACAATGTGGGAGTGCTTGGAGAAGAAGGGAGAGTGACAGAAACGAGTCCAAACACAGATATTGTGGTGTGTGTATGAACAGAAAAATCTGTCCTTAAATGAACACATATCTTGCTTGTTTTTTTTTTTCTACTACATGATGTTTAACTTAAAACACTAATAAACTACAACCTCTTGGTCTGGTCACATCCAAGTGATTAATAGCATCTCTTGGTACTGTTTTTTAAAATGATGATTTAAAAACTATTTGATGTTCATCTTCCCCTTTTAGCCTTCTTTAACGCTTACCTCAGTGACGGATATGATATAAAAAGGGAAGTGCAAATATTTCAAATATAGATGTTAGTCTTAAATCTGCTGGCATATTTTTATGGTGACTGTTACACAGTGTTGGATTTTAGTGGTAGTACGGACTTTGTCACGTACCCCTCTCCTTCTCAGAGTGTTCTTTCTATTTTTCATATATAAATACAGGTATTTTGCAGATTCATTAAATGTAAGTAAAAAAGTGGATGCTCTAAGCTGTGACTATCTCACCTTTTTTTCTACAAATTTCTGTTTTTCCATTGACTGCTTCTCCATGCTTACAGGAAAACTCGAGTCTTACCCTTGTCTCATCTGCTCATGTGGAACGGGGTCATGATTTACTGTCTCTATAAAGCTGGGGACTTTCTGTGGTACATTCCTGTGAAAACAAATTGAACTACGGTCACATTCCAGACAGCGGATTTTTGCCACTTCCTGTACAATATGGACTCTATTTCTAAATGAAGACAAAAGCCTTTGTTCTGCTGAGTCACAGTCCAGAACAATAGGCAGCTACAGAAAAGTTGGTACACTTTGTTTCTAGTTCCACTTTTGACTTTGAAGTTCTCCCCTGTACTTGCTTCTCCCTTTTTTTGTCCTTTTTTTTTTTTTTTAAATGCTAGAGTCGCAATATGATTTAGCGTGCACGTTCCTGCGCGTATTTTCTCTGAGCTCTGGTATTAC
Organism: Rhinoptilus africanus; assembly: GCA_013400135.1. NCBI lineage: Eukaryota > Metazoa > Chordata > Aves > Charadriiformes > Glareolidae > Rhinoptilus > Rhinoptilus africanus. The sequence continues at coordinate 152,509 of VXBO01006046.1, read as the reverse complement.
AGTACCTTTTGGTTGCAGCAATCCTACTGACTGTCACCAGTCTGCAGGCTCATATAAAGCTGCTTCATGCAAGAGGGAAGTGGAAGACAATGATTAGCATTCACGAGTCCAAAGCATATCATCTCCCAAGGTGATGAGTAATAATAAATTGTTATTTTTGAGCTGCCTAATTCACTGTTTGATTGCTCTGAAATGCAACCGACAACTCGTTGAAACATAGTTGAGGGATGCAGGTTTGCAGCCAGTAGGGTGTTGTGGTAATAACAGGATATGATCCATGAAAAAGGCTGCGTAACATAGATGTTATACTACGCCTGGAGCCATCATGAGCAAATACCATTTAAATCTTTTGCGATACTGCTAAAAATGGTGACGTTGCCTAGCATTATAGACAGTGAAAATTACAGTAGATTAGAAAAGTGTGTAAATGGGGTATTGTGAAAAGGGATGGAAAGGAAAGAACGGGAAAGGGAAGGGGCCTGTGGCTGTCGTCTCGCTATTGCACCAAAAAACAGTGGGATGGGAGAACCTGCCATCTGTTAAAAGCTGCAGAGTCCAAACTTTGGGTTTAGAGAGCATAGTGCTGACTGGTGCTAGCAACAGGATCACAGGCTTATTTGAAATTTGTATGATGCTGTGATCAGTTAAATCCTTCTCCCTTGCGGAGTTAACGGGGCTGCTGGTAGTGTGGAGAAAGCGTGCCTGCTGAATTACTTGAAATGAGGGAAGGGAAGGAAACCCCTAGTGAAATAAACCCCTACATTAAGTTTTTACACTCGGATGCTTAATCCAGTGTGTGCATGAAGTAAAGCAGATTGCAAATTATTCCCAAGGGAGATTTTAATGGGGTCTTGAAGGCTTTATCAATTTCTTTTTGAAGCTTCTGGCACTTCACCTTTTGTTACAATCACTGCTTGCAGCTTTATGATATTATATGTTTAGCTCTAGGCACTATTAACATTATTAGTGCATTTAATAAGAATTACTGCTAGCTTTCCACGATACTGATGGGCTAATGTGATTGAAGCTCAAAAGACAAGGGGTATTTTGGACTGCAATAAAGAATTCAGATGTGCGTTCCTGTGGGGAAGGTATTTTGAGTCTCTTCCTTATCTTTTTATCACTTCTTCACACTTTATGGCATGCCCTTCACTGAAAAAGTGCACTGCAAGGTTTGGTACATGTTTGGTTGCAATTCAGGTACATGTTTTGGTTTTTTTACTCTGTTTTAAATTGAGTTGCCCTAACTTTACAGGGAATGCTTGAGATCCAGCTGGTAGGTGACAATACTAACTATGAATTCCTAGTTTTAGGTAATTATCTTGGGAGAACTTTGGTAAATTAAGAAAAAAAAAATAGAAAATGCAGGAACTGTCCACACACACAAAACAGTCTCCACAGCAAGAAAAAGAGGAAACAAAATGTGGAATCCCTGAAATCAGGAACAGAAGGAAGAAGTGAGAAGCAGTCAGCAGAAGAAATGCTGGTTATTAAAATTGATGGAAAATTTGAGCATGTGAGAAAACTCAGAAGGATTTACCAGCACATGCTGGATATTTACATGAATATGCAGTAATGTGTGTGTTCTCGGAACCATGTTAAATCAGGGGTAAAAGAATCTTGGAAAAGTATATAGGAAAAACTAAATTTACTTTTAAAATAGTACTGTGACAAACTGATCACCAGCAAAGAAACAGGATACTGGATCCGACAGTTTGTTTAACCTGCCCTGCTTGAAGTTGGTAGCAGAATTTCTGTTGACTCTTTATTATATACCAGATTTTACCTCGGTTGCATTCTTCAACCATATTAACTATTGAAGGATGCAATTGCCTCTTTATGTAAGAAAGCCCCCAAAAATGAAGGAAACGAGTTTTGCAGAGGTACTGAGAACAGGAAGGGGATAAAGAAAGCCAGCTGAAGGTGGGGATGAAAAGAGGTGTTGATTTTTCCTAGGAAACAAGTGGCTGTGTCCTCCCATTCAGATTCAGGGGCGAGCGAGGCTCTCGGTGCTGTTCACAGCATTCATACACCTCTCACTGTGGTAAGTACTGCTGAAATCCCCAGAACTTGGTTGTGTTTGTTACGGGCAGAACACGAGCAAAATTAAAAGCAAACCTGAATGTCTCCTGTGTAACATCCTGCCTATGGAGGCACAGCTGTATTTCCGTCAAACAATTGGAAAGGAAAGGTAGTGTATGCCTGCGTAGTAAAAGGATGTTAGCAGAGAGGAAGATGATGCATGCATTAATCTTGCAGAAGAGAAAGATAATTACTATCAATCATCATCTTTTCTTTCTTTTTTCCCAAACTGTTAATTGATGAACATAATCAATTTACAGTCAGAGCAATTGCTCTCAATTAGTTTTCTAATTACAGCTTCTATTTCAGACTTGATAAAGGCAGGCAAGGTTAGTGAGTCCAAAAGTGTCTTTTTTTTCTGTGCTGTATCTGCTGAACTCTTGGAGGGAATGACTTCTCTCGACAGCATCTGCCAAACTTATGTTCTTAAATGATCAAAGGCACAGTGACACAGTTATTTAAGATACCTTCATGTCTAAGAAGACTCAGCACTCTTATTTCTTGGCACAGTTTTAAATCTTGCCTAAAAAGACACTTCAGAGTAAATAAAAAAGCTAATTTAGTAGCCCTGACAAAACTGGTACAAAAGTGACACAGCTGTGAACTGATTTTGAAAAAATCCCTTAAAAAAGAAAAGGTACGCACCATAATTCTGAATAGTCACTAGAACGAGCGAGTCCCTTCTGTCTTTTTGCATATGAAAGCTCCTAGCGTGTCACCTACTGCCGATTGGCTTTTTCATTTTTCACATTGGGGAGGGAAGGACTCCCCATCTACTCCATAATCTCAGCTTCCCTCCTCCATCCCTCCTCGATTTCCAGCGCAGCCTGCCCCAGGGAGGACGGACTGAAACATCTCCTGGGGACTCCTCCAGTCAGTCCGGCTTTCTCAGGCACCACCCTGGTCAGGTCTGACGTAGAGCCCTGCAGGATTGAGCCATCTGCATTTCTTCCAGGAGTAGTCCACTGCTGGGTCATTGTGGCTGTTGAAGCACCCTCCTTTCCAGGGTTAGTTTGATGCTGTCAGTGCTGAGCGACCATGACTTGCTGTTTGCAAACCGGTCTGGGATTTTCACCTCCTCTTCTGTCCGCTCCTGGCAATGTTGGAAGCACAGTGTGGCACCTGACAGGTCTTGCCAATCTGCTCATTAGTCCTGCTAATCTTCATCTTTGCCACCGTTGCCTTGGCATCAAGAGATGGGGTTCCCACGTACTCTGCGTTGTCTCTAGCAAAGCCAAGGAATGCGAAGATGCACTTAGGCTTCCGTCAAGATAGAGATGGCACTTTTCTCCCTTCAGCCTTGCTTTAGGGTTTTCAGTCACAGGATTTGTTTTTCTCTCCATGCAGAACCCCCTTCAGCTTACTCTCAAGTAAAGCTTTTTGTGTCCTCTGGTAGCTTTTACACCACCGCCAAAGGAAGACAATAATTCCATGACTACAAAGTTTAATCAACTTTTGCTGCTAGCACTTTGTTGCTCAGTGTCTCGTTTTTTCTGTCTCTGTTCTGAATGTGCTTCTCCTAAATGCTAGCTTTTAGCAAAACTACTTTCTATTTCCAGTTACCAAACAGTCTCCAGGACCAGTCTTTCAACTTGACCATGGTGCTTTTGTCTCTGTGCCTCCTCATGTGCCTCGCTCAACCAGCCATACTTCTGATTGTACATACCCTGTGACTTCCAGAAGTGGGATTCTTTGTCTCATTTATTATTTGCCTTCATAGTGTGTGATTGGCAGAAGCTTACGAGATTTAATCAGAATTTTAGAATACCTCGTTTGGCTGGCTCTGCACTACAGAGGAAATGTTTCTGTAAATAGTTGTTTTTTCAACATGAACCTGGAACCGAGATCTTTTAGTCAAATGAAGTAAAAATTCTGCAAAATCTGAGGGACTGAGATTGTTTTGCTGTTACAATACCGACCGTTTAGTGAAATGCCTGTGCCAAGATACTGCCAGTAGCACTTATCTGTCCTCGACAGCAAACAAAAAGGGAGGTGGAAGAGTGAAATAAAAAAATATATATTGTTCAGTCGAGATAGATTAATAGTGTTACACACAAGCCACACTTCCTTCATGGTTATATCAGTTCTTTGTATTTTTGTATGATCTAAAAATGTCTTTCCTTGCTTTTTTTCTGTTTGGGGAAATCGGAGTAGTGTTCCTCTTCTGTGGGAACAGTTGGTACCAAAAATGCTTCATTTTGGTATTTAAAAATGTTGAGTTCAGGGTGGTGCAAATACTGCTTTCTGTGACTTTACAATGTTTTAGCCCTTTATGAGAATTTTTTCAAAGGTGGTGATATTTTATGCTGTAGAAAACAGTGGTCTTTAAGGAAACATTGAGTCAAATGACTCTGTGAGGTTTGGAGTACCTGAAAAACTTTGCTGAATTTTGCACAGTGGCTGCTGTAACAAGTACGTTTAGGAAAGGAAAGATTTTGCTCTTCCCTTATTATGTCTACTGTCTGCGTAATAAAACGAAGCTGTGCATACAGGTGTCTGCAGGATGCCCCGGGGGTTTATCAGATGTTTCTTCTTAAATAGGAGCTGCGTTTCTGAAAGGGGCAGTGCTCTCGAAGGCTGTCATGCTGATTAACGGCTTTTACTGCTCTCAGCTTCATAATTTTCATAGTTTGTTGGGGAAACGAACTGCATAGCCTCCAGACCACTTCCTTAGACTCTCATTTGCTGTTCTACGTGGACATTCTGTTTCCATCAACATGTGAAACAAAATCTGAGCATCACGTGAGCCAGTGATGGATTTATGTATGGAAATCAGCATTACCAGAATTTAGGAAAGGAAGCTGCAGGTAGATTGGTGAGTAGGACACGCTGAATATAGTTTGGTTTTGTTAGATCAGTTTCGTCAACATTGCAGTGAAATACTGCATTCGGTTTTGGGCCCCTCACCACAAGAAGGACATTGAGGTGTTGGAGCGTGTCCAGAGAAGGGCTACGAAGCTGGTGAGGGGTCTGGAGGACAAACCTTACGAGGAAGGACTGAGGGGACTGGGGTTGTTCAGCCTGGAGAAGAGGAGGCTGAGGGGAGCCCTCATCCCCCTCTACAACTCCCTGAAAGGAGGGTTTAAAAAGTTGGGGATTGGTCTCTTCTCCCAAGTATCAAATGACAGGACAAGAAGAAACAGTCTCAAGTTGCACTAGGGGAGGTTTAGGATGGATATGAGGAAAAATGTCTTCACTGAAAGCTTTATCAAGGATTGGCACAGGCTGCCCAGGGAAGTGGTGGAACTGCCATCCCTGGAGGTATTTAAAAGACAGGTAGACATGGTGCTGAGGGACATGGTTTAGTGGTGGTTGTGGCAGTGTTAGGCTGATGGTTGGACTTCATGGTCTGAGAGGGCCCTTCCAGCCTAGATGATTCTATGAAAACGAAGAGGTGTGGCCATGGTATTACTCTTTAGGAGAAATCTGGGATCCTTTCTCATCTTAAAATGTTGTGCAGTGTGGACCCATCTATCACCTTTTGCATGCAAATGTATGGCAGTGGCTGGGGGGAGGGAGAACCTCCAGCAAATGTAAACCGCATTGATGCTCCTGTAGGAAGCCAGAGTTTGTTCTGTATCCCAGGCACTTGCCAGGCTTTCATGGCTGTCTTATCCCCAGTGCCATGCCTTGCTTCTGGGTGACGTCTCAGAGTCCTTTCACTGTATCCTACTTCTGCTTCATGGGAAGTACGATGGGAGAATTGGCAGGAAAGTGGGAGAAGTTCAGAGAAATAAGCATGATGGGAATATGGGATATGGAGCATGGGGTAGCATCAGCAGTGTGGGACCCTGGACGTAGAGCAAGGGAGACCGTGTGAGACCACAAAGAGATGTACCAAAGCTCTGAGTTAGGCGGCTTGTCCTGCTTGGACAGCAATATCTCATCTAGAGCACAGAGTTGAAGCTTGTCTCCTTAATGATGTATCCCAGCCTGTGACTCATCCTAAAGCATCCTGAGATGCTACAAAAAGCACTGAAAACGACAGCTTGTATCCAGTTCATCGTGAGCCTGTGTTAATTAATTGCCCAGGTCAGAAAGGCAATAGCAGAAGGGATGTGGACTTTTGATAACAGGAGCCCTAGGGTTGTAGGAAAATTAGGGAGATTAAATTTGGCATCTTTAATGTGGAACACTCCAAAGCATAGATGCAAGATGGGGTCCTTGCTGAAGGAGTTAACTTGGGCTTGTGTTGACCTCCAAGATGCAACAAGATACGGGTTTTGATTTCACATACAGCTGTGCACTTTCTCAGAGTGCTTTCTAATAATGTAGGAAGTAAACCAGTACTGCGTAGAATGTGGATGGTTATGTGTAATCTGACCGGCCCTAAATTTTAAACATTTTTACTAGTGCTCGCTAATTAATTGTTCGTTACCAGTTGAGGCTTACGCTGGGTTGTACGTCAAAATCTCTCAATGCACTTTACAGCATGGATCTTCTCTTTACAGATGTCGGATGGTTGTGGTCCTTTGTGAGATGTGCTTTAGTTGCAACGCATCTAAAATATCTTTTCATAAAGACTAAAGAATTAGTTGCCCGTCTTCTATTCAGAACAAAGGACAAAACTGCCAGGTAGGAAGTTTCTCATGGGCCAGTCATTTAATTGGAGTTTTAATACTCTGAATACTGCAGAGATAATATTTTACTAGGATGCTTGTAATAGAATGGAAGCCTTCTGCTGAGTTCTCATCAATAAGGGTTTTTTTCAATATAGGAAGCCTGGTAATTCAGACGTTTCTAATTAGACCTCTTATCTCTGGTGCTATTTTTGGGAGGCAGTTGGCTAGCTGACAGTTAAGTGGGCATAATTACCACGACAGCTCACCGTTGGCAATGATCTTGATGTCAGCAGTTTCACTTGCTGAGGCTACAAATTGTGAATCATCAGTTGTGTTAGGATTAGAAATCTTGTGCAAGATTTTAAGAGGTTTGCTAGATGATTTGTAACTTCCTTTAAGTGTTTTCAGAATGATGAAGAGTGTTGCATGTTCTTCATATGCACAAGCATAATAGGAGATGACACATTCTGGAAGCTAGAGCAAAAACCAAATTTCTGGTTGTTTTGTTTTTTTTTTTTCCCCTTGGCTTATTCTTTTTTCATGGATCTTTTACACGTACTTAATTCCAGGCAGTAGTAGGTTGGGGCTTAACGTCTGGATTTGGGTGGCTGATGTGGCAGTTCACATGCAGCACGGGAACGGAGAGATGCTGCGGCGGGGGCTTTATTTTGTGAGCATGGGAGCAGACACCCCTGGTGTCTCTCAACCTCTGCAGACATTCCTTGAGCCTTGGTAAGAGTTGTGCAGTTCCGCAGTCTAGAGGGAAAGCTGCCCGCTGAGGTTTGCTGTTTGGGCTGTTGGAAACCACAGTAATGGAGCGTTAGGAATGACGCCCGCAAAATGGAGCGTGCTGGCCGTTTTGGAGAGACCCTCAGTTTCGCTCATCAATCTGCTTTTACACAAAGGGACCTGGTCTAGCTTAGCAGACTCCTCCTGTAAGCCATTTCTCTGACAGCATCGAAGCCACGGTGACTGTATGTGGAAAGACTTGAAGAAAGCTGCTAAGCCTGATTGATTTGCACTAGTTTCAGGGATGCTTTACGTTTGCAAAGCTTTGAAAGAGTCTATATATTGAATGTGTGTGTTTGTGTAGGTGTATATACATGTATGAAGATACAGATGGGTGTGTGTGCGTGCGTGTATATACACGCACTCAAATGCACATCATGCTTTATGCATGATATTCTTTCAAAAGGTAAAGTTCACTGGTTTTTGGTGATTTTTGAGAAGTGTATGTTATCACAGTTTTACAGTTTTGAATGCAAACATCTGGAATGTCAGTAGTTTCTCATAGGAAGACTGTCCCTGATGTGATTCCTCGCTAACGGTACATAGCATCCTTTTTCCTTTCTTATGAACTGATATGTCTCCTTTGTTTCAGTCTCTTCTTTGCATGAATTCCAAGGAGAAGAGAAGTGATTGAACTCTGTCTAGGAGGGGATTTAAGGTTGCTAGTGGGACATATTTTCAGGATATAAGCTAGAGGGTAACAAGGAGAAGTTCAGGTTCGTGGGAGCCAAATTAAAGCAAGTCAGGACTCTGCCCAGTAAACCAAAATCTCTTTTGCAAAGTTTGATGTTGTTTTAATTTGCATGGTGTTATTTTTCATAATTAATGGGGAATGGCAAGGGGAAATCTTGTATACTCTTGGATAAATTGGGTTCTGCCTATCCTAAAACACGGAGCATGCTAGAGGTGATTTTTACTTTTGTTTTTCATGTTTTGATATGAGAACTAAATCTACATTTTTGCAGCTGGGACTTGGAATGTCTTTAGCCCTCAGATGAGATAGCTGTTTTGGCTGCAGTGCTTTGAGTTTTTTCTGTTCAGCAGATCAGATAGATACTAATTGGCTATTGCTTGTCACTTGCAGACCATTTTAAAAGAAGTCCTGCCTTAAGGTCCACCCTTATTACAATGATCGACGCTGGTGGCTTTTGCTGGGTAGCACAAGAATGATGAGAGGCGAGAAACTGGCTCAGTATTTTAACGATGAGGTCTACCTGTGGCTTTAGTTTTCACTGGGGCTTTGTTTTCATTCTTCTAATCAAGTTGGTAAAACACAGCTGTAGGCTAAAGCACACGTGATTGTATAGCAAGCTTTAACTTGGGTAATTTTGAACAAACTGCCTGAAATTTTGGAGTGAATCCAGCATGACTGGATAAACAATACAGCGATCAGATCACATTGGGATGGAGGTTTCATTTTAGAAGCAGCTAACCACAGGTCACAGATCAGCATCAGATTTATTCATGCACCCTTTAAATACGGGCCTGTTGGAGCAAGTAAGGAGAACTTTGAGCTCTCTTACTGTTCCCTCTGTTCTGTATATGCAGCTTGATATTAACTTGAAAATTGTCTGTGATGTGCATGATCTTTCAGATGAGACGTTGCCAGCCTGCACGCTCAGTGTCAAAGTGATGGTGCCAAAGCTGAGGTGCACCAATGTTATCTGTGAGTGCAGCCCTTAAACTTAATTTTCAGATGATGATAGTACCATCGGCTGCATGCAAAGAAGTGTTTGGGGAAGCCCGTGATGTTTCAGGTAGTCTGAATCACCTTCCTAGTTGTCAGCTTTTGTGGTCTTGTACACAGTCAATCATGAATACTAGTCGAGATATAGTCACGAAAACTGTATCTTAAATTCCTCCCCTTTAAGTAAATGGAATTCTATAAGTGCTCACATTTGTGTTACTGGTTAATATGAACGCATTAAATATTTGTGACTTTCCTCCCCGATTTCCTCCATGTGAATGTACAATTTAAAAATCAGGAGGCAGACTGACTCTCTTTCTCAAAGTTAGGCCAAGTGCAAGTTTTTATAAAAACCTTAAAAATCAGGGTTTTAATGTAATTTACAGCTCTTTAAATGCCTTTATATACCTTTTGTATTTCATAGCAACTAGGAAAAAGTAGCTTTAGCTTGGAAACTTGTTGAATGAAAACCTTAGGCGGGTGTTCTGTATAGTGTGGAAAATAAGGGGGCACGTGAAAATATTCGATTCGAACCAGTTCATCAGAAAACGCATACATCCACCCCTTTTTAAGTGAGCAGTGAAGCTGTGGCCTCCAGACGGCAGCGGGGCTTGCAGTTTGACTTGACAGACAGCTTCTCTGTCTGGCAAACATCCTGGAGCCGCTGGAGGCTTGTTCAAACGGGCCTTTGCACGCCCGTGGGGCTGAAATGGCTGGTGGAGGGGGCCGAGACATCCTCCAGCATCTGCGCAGGAGGCTGGTGGTGGCAGGGGCTTGCCAGAATATGTAGGCACTCTAGTTTTATGACTGACTCTGTCCCTCTCTGAGGGGTGTCACCGGGTAAAAGTTAAACAATAAAGCAGGCAGAGACAGCACATTCAGGTTCAGGTACAATTGAGGTCCCTTGGAAATTATATTCCCTGTGATTTCAACTGGCGAAATGAAGGATGCAACACATAGTTTTAAGAGATTCCTCTGCTGCCACAGGTAGCTGTGTATCTTAGAGGCGTCACTGAATGGTTTTATAAAATTCAGCAGTTATTTTGTTTTCTTTGGGGATCTAATGACTTTTATTTGGATGCTGTAACTATATCAGTTTAAAATCAGTGAGCTGTCTTCATAACCGTGTTCCTTAGAGGTACTCAGTTCAATTAGGAGCATGTTCCCCTTCTTGTGGAGCTGGTACCAGGGATTTTTTTTGGCCTTTTCCATCTCGATGACTCTGATCATCCACAGAAGGTACTGCTGTGAAGAAAGAAAGGTGAAGCCCGTGAGACGGAGGGACAAAATAAGCCCTGACCCAGTGCCCAGCTGGGTGTCCCCTGGGAGACTGTTCAACATTTTAGCATAGCCTGACGGTGAAATCCTCCTCCAGGCCCTTTCCCAAATCCGAAAGTCTGACAACAAAAAAAATTCCTTTGACAGCCAGGCTTCCAGGAAGCTGGGGACAGGAGGACCACCCCTGCATGGTGCAGAGGGCCAGGCTCTCCCCAGCTCGGCTGAGTCCCGGGTTTCAGAGGTGCAAATAACCGGAGTTTTCTCCCGGGGCTGCCAACACTGCGTGGTTTTCATGTTGACGTGCTCCCCACATGCAGCGCTCCGGAGGAAATGTGGTAGGGGTGATGCTGACATTTTTACTTCCTTTCCTTACTTAACGAACTGGATTTATTTTAAACAGGATTTTAGGGTGGTTAAACAGCTACATTTGTCCTTCTCTGTTTTGAGGAGTTATTTAATTTTTTTTTTTTAAACCGTGGAAGTTTTAATTTAATACGAACAGAGCTCATGAGCCTTAAATCTACTGCAGGGACCATAGAAATTTGCTAAGTGCATTGCCACTTAACCACAAAGCTGTCGGACTGTTTCTGTTTCCCTCGTGCTAACTGAAGTGAGAAAATAATGATAATGTAGAATTTAAACAGCAGTAGTCTAATCATTTTCATTTTCCTTTTCTGAGACAGACAGATATATGTTTTGGGGACAGATTTGCATAATCTCTTTTTAATTTCTCTTGGTTATGGTGGAGGAAGTGTGTAGTGTACGAGAATCCCAGGTTGAGTGAGTAAAGGGTGGGAATTGCTGTCTGTTACAGAGCTGCATGGGGCTTAAATTTAACATGCAGAAAAAGACACGGGGCGTCATAAACTTCAACTCGGGTCATTATTCCAGTCTGCTAAGCTATTGCTCTGAAGACTCAACAGCAATAAACTCATAATGTGTGTTTTTGGTTTGTTAAAAATGTATGTGACTTTTTGAACTTTTAAATAACTGGCACACATGCTGTACAAGTCTTTGCTGTAATATCACAGTCTGATCTCATTGAGCTATGTATTGCTTGTCTGGCTGTGAATATGCTCTTTATGTGTGTATATTCTTTCATGTTAAAGGAGCTCCCACTCATAAGCTCATGAAGTACAAACATCAACAGATTAAAAGAATGACTGTCTGTCCAGAACACTGCAGTGCTGCCTTCCAGAAAAACTTAAAGTAATTATACATACAACTCTTGTGGAATGAAAATTGTCCACTTGATATTTAATAAACAGAGCTCTGCTTATCATATAAGAAGTAGAAGACTGCTCATTTCAGTGCAGTACTGAGTGTTTTCATTTATACTCAAAAGATAAGTTGCTCAAGATTTGGACTTTTTTTTTTTCTATACAGTTTTTATCTAGGCTGTGAAATGTACTGTTAAAATGTTCCTTAATGTTTCTTTTCTGGAGCATCTTTTATCTGTTGATCATGTGGAGAACTGGAGAGAGACTAGGCTACTCCTAAAAAAAAGAGAATGCATTCTCAGGCCAGCAAGATTTATTATTATTTATTATAAAAATCTATCCAAGGCTTTGGCAGACCTGGCCCCTGCTCTGCCAAGTGTCAGGTGTGTTGAAATCACGAGCAGCACAGCAGTGTCAGGCAGGTAGAAGAGCCGCTTGGCCGCCTCCACTCTGGCAAATCCAGAAGAATTAAAAATGATCAGAAGCAAGCTGGAGCTGGTTAAATGCTGAAAGAAGAGACCGTGCTCAGACATGTTTATTTTTCAGTTCTGTCCCCGTTTTAAACACCAGAATTTGTCAGCAGGACAGAGAGACCTGGTAAGTTCCTCGAATCATAGACAATTCTGTGATTCTATTCTAGGTTGGAAGGGACCTTTAAGATCTTTATTTAAAATCTTTATTTTAAAAATGTATTACATTAAATATATATATATAAAAATTATTTAAAATCTTTAAGATTGGACTCGCTGATTAACCTAACACTACCAAAACCATCACTAAACTGTATCTCTAAGCACTGTGTCTACCATTCTTTTAAATACCTACAGGGATGGTGTCTCAACCACTTCCCTGAGCACAGCCTGTTCCAATGTTTGATAACGCTTTCAGTGAAGACGTTTTTCCTCATATCCATCCTAAACCTCCCCTGACACAACTTGAGACTGTTTTTTCTTGTCCTATCACTTAATACTTGTGAGAAGAGACCAATCCCCAACTTTTTAAACCCTCCTTTCAGGGAGTTGTAGAGGGGGATGAGGGCTCCCCTCAGCCTCCTCTTCTCCAGGCTGAACAACCCCAGTTCCCTCAGTCCTTCCTCGTAAGGTTTGTCCTCCAGACCCCTCACCAGCTCCGTAGCCCTTCTCTGGACACGCTCCAACACCTCAATGTCCTTCTTGGAGTGAGGGGCCCAAAACTGAACGCAGCACTCGAGGTGGGGCCTCACCAGTGCCCAGTACAGGGGGATGAATGCCATGAATTAAATATAGTACATTCATTTCAACCACCCACGAATAGTTTTTCCTCCCTATCTCGTCCCAGCTAGCTTTAAAAATAAGTGCGATGTGCTTTTATTTACCACATCCTGCACTGCGTGACACTTGCATGGATGGAACCAAGGAGAGTACATAGCAGTGCCAGTCTGTGATTGAGAATTAGTTTACAGATTAGAAATCCCAGAGGGACCACTATGACCAGATAAAACAGTCCCCTGCAAGTCATAAGACTGTTTTAATTGGGGCCAATCTAGAAAGAAACATCCAATTTTGGCATAAACGCTTTCAGTGATGGATGATCCAAATGATGCTTGGTATGTTTTAGTGGGGTTTGCTCTGGCTTGTGATTTTTCAGCTTTTAGGAAGAGCAAGAGGTCTTTCATGCCTTTCCTGCCTTTCCTTTTGATTGCTTTATTTCTCCCTTTATGTCATGCCTTGAAATGAGTCTAGATTTAGCTATCCATTAGGTCTTATTAGACTTGTGCCTCCAAAATGGAAAGTCTTCTATCAAATGTTTGTTTCCCATAGTTAGGCAATCACAGTGAGATTAAGTTACTCCTTGGCCTTCCCTTTGTGGGCTGGACAGAGCGCAATCCGCCAGATTTTCATTAGCAGACATGTTTTTCAATCCTGTGTCTTCGTATATTCCAAAACAAAGCTCCTTGCACGTGCTAGCACTGCAGTTCTTTCGGTCAATAAACCTGCATGTCAAGGCATACTTTTCATGGCTTGTTTTCACGCTGCAAAATATCTAGCGACCGATACATTCCGAACATTTTTTGGGGAACACCATTTACAAAAGGAAGTTAGGCAGTGAGGATGTTTGCCGATGCCCGGGTTGCGTTTGCAAAAATTGAGGGGACGCTGTGCCTGCTTTGTACCCGTAAAAAAACCCGCAAAAAACCACTTAAAAACTGTCTGTGTCTGGGGACACTGTCTATTTAGACAACCTTCAGCGTCCTGCCCAAAGCAGTCTGCGTGCACAGATGACAGCACGTTAAACCTGGAGGCAAAAGCCCCTTTTTCTCAGCCCTCCCCTGCAGTTCCGCAGTGGCGTTGAGGATGTGGCCAGAATCCCTGGCGTGGTGATGCAGTGATCTTCCCACAGTCTCCCTAGGGACAGACAACTTCTTTTGCAATTAACGTAATTGACTGGGAAAGAATCCTGTTTGCCTCGGGATAAGGAACTGTGGGATTAAACCTCGACACATGGTGCACATGACGGAATGAAGGCTGTAGTGGGATGGGAGTCACTGTGCTCTGGGAACATTCCTGCTTGGGATGGGCACGCTGAATGTGTTTTACATGCAGACTCTGATTTTTTTTATTTGATAGAAGGATACTAAGGTTATTTTTGCATTTATCATACTCTCAGTCTTGATCCATTTCAGCAGCATATTGTGAATTCCTGTCACAAAGCATCATTTTTCTAAAAGCCTTGATTTTTCTAATGAGCAGGTGATTCTCTGATCCACTTTGGGTAAAACTTGGGCTCTGAAGCCATTGGCAGAATTTCCTGTGACTTCACGGAGGGCAGGATTTCACCCTTTATGAAAATTTAATAAGACAGGAATATTGTTGACACGAGAGCATCGCGATCTATGCAGCAGATTGGAGCCAAAGTTGAATTAAATCTCAGACCTGAAAGTCTGAGTTTAAAGGTCCTTTTTCATTTCCCAGACAGCAGCTATTCCTTGGTCTGATGTAAAGAGACGTATGCCCCTTTGTGATTTCAAACTGCTGCTGGTGACATTAGCTACTGTTTCATCTCTCTCGCGTCCGTCCAGTGCTCCGCGGGACGTACGAGTGATCTCATTCAGACGACTGTCGACCGTGGCGTTTGAAACGGTGGGCTGAAATAAAAGCACTTACTGAGAGGTTAGTGAGCGCCTGATGTTCTTTGCAGAAGCCATTTGTTGTGTAAGGAGCTGTACTGTTGTGGCGCCTACTTTAATTAAGGCTCTGACAGTATTTCCATAATAAACCATGTTTTAAAAGGGTTTATTACTCAACTGCAAAATCTGCTGCAGGCTGAGACTTGGACTAGGAAAGCTTCGACCTTAAAGTGTTTTCTTAATGTGAAAAGCTGAGGTTTTTTAAAGTATGGCTGCAGGGAAATCTTTCTTCAGTTGTATAGGTAAAATCTTTATATAAAGAAGAGTTTTCAGTCTTATAGACAATGCGTATTTAAGTGGCTAGTATTGGTTATGTTGCGAAGGATATTTTTAACCGTGAAACATCCATTATGGTCATTCTATAATTTGATATAATTTGAATACTGAAGTATCTTTTATTGTTTGTGTGACAGTATAAAAAGCCTCATTTTGGACTGGGACCTTATGTGCTAAATTGATTTCAAACACCAGAAGAGAGAGTTCCTGCACTTTAATACCCTTCCCACAAACCAGAGCAGAACAACGGTAGGAAGGGGCATGTGTTAATGTCAAGCAAACGAGCATGGAGGTAAATTGCAATTTCTACATGTTTAGAATACGCTTATTCCGCTTTGGTTTTAGCCAAAGGTGTAAGTAGGAGAATTAAAATGTTTTAATGAGGTAGGTGCATTATGTACGAACTAACAGAGCAGACCATCTGTTAAGGTCCAGCATATGATTTTTAGAAATAATTGTTTCCAGATAGCTGGACGGGTTTTCTTTGTTTTGTTGCGTTGGTTGGGTTTTGGGGTTTTTTCCTGATTTGTTGTTAGTCAGGTGAGAAAATATCAAATCAGTTTCCTGCAGGAGGGACTGAGCTGTAATTGATTTTCCCTTCAGCAACTGGTTGTTCAGAAATTCTTCTAGGACAAGAACCTGTGCCAGTAGGTTTTCAGCAGAATGCCCTGAAATAGAACAAGGTTTTCCTGTGGTTTTTATTCCTCCAAAAGAAGATTCCTATTTTGGGTTGCCCATTTAAGTTGAAAAGCACTGCTGTTATTTACTATTAATGTGATAACATTTAGCTGCTTATTCTGGATTATATTTAAATATACACGAGTTGATCCAGGCAAGAGACATAATACTCTGCAAAGCCTGGACCACTCACTTAATGGGTTTCTGTTGCCTTTGTGACAAGTCCAAGTTCCACAGAATGAAGGGATTTGTCAAAAATAAGTCGTTTCCAATCCTAGTCATTGAGAGTGAACCTTCTGAGCAGTAGCCTGAAGATGTAGTGGCAGTTTTCTTCAGCTTGAAGTGTGTTAATTGAAGACCTTTTGAATCTTTGTTACTTACTAGATATGAATTAACAGTGATGCAACACAGAATAAAAGGGCCAGGAAATGACGAGTATTCTCTCTTCCAATGAAGCGGTGCTTATTGCCACGGTTACTTTGCAACCTAGATGTTTTTCAATAATCAGTTCAGCCCATGGGCGTCGATGGGATTTTATGCTGTGAATCAAGATATTTGGTCCCAAATTTGTAGTGCTTGATCAAGAACTTGCTCTTTTTTAAAATGTAATTCTATTCCACAGAAGAGTTTTTATTGGTCAAGATAATTCTACTATTAGTCTTTACTTCCCCCCCCCCCCCGTTGTGAGTTTGTTATGGGGGAGGATGGAGGGGCTGCAAGAGGTTTTTTCCTCTGGCAGTTTTTGGCAGAGTGCTTTGATTATATCGTACAGCTATTCAGAAAGAGAAATACTGTTTTTGCAACTATCATGATAGTCTTTTTCATGTGGTTTTAGTGGTATCAGTTTTATTCTGCAACATACAGTGGGTTTGGGTTTAGTTTGGTATTTTAAATGCAGAGATCGAGAGTCATCCTAAATTCTAAGCTTCTTTGACCATGTCTGAAAAACTGATTTTATACTTTGTGTAACTAGCGAGAGAAGTTTTAAATAGGAAAAGAAAAATAATCAGTAACTCAGAAGGCCAACAGAGAGACCTACACCCACTTTCAAAGCTGGAAATACTGAAGTTTGATGCTTATATAGCAACATAATGCTTTCCGCAGCAAAGGCGGTTTACCTTTAATACCTTTATACGTGACCGTTGGTGCCTAAGACTTGAGGTGATCTGTACCGCTTTGTGTGCCCGCGGTGCCCTCGGCTGCCGTTCGGCTCTCTTGCAGCAGGTGGCAATGCTTCCAGTGCTTTGGGTGCTGCTGGAGGGACAGATCCTGCTCTCTGAGCTCCAACGCTGGGCTGCCTGGGGGCTCCTGCCTTTACCGTAGCCGCTCACCCCAGTCGCAAGTGGTAAGGCAGAAGGGCTGTGGGACTCGGGGGAGAAACGCGCTGTGGGGGATTCGTGGCTGCAGTAATGCCAGAGTAATGCCCGCCCATTCCTTAAGAATTATTCACTAATGCCAGACAGCTACTCTCTTGAAATGAGAGGCTGTTTGATAGCTGTTCTTGACGGCTGTTTTGTTAAATAATAGCAGCTATTTTATCTGTGTGGCCTTGTGTCTAGGCAGTAATTGAGGGACTGTGTTTCCTCGGTCGGACTGCAGGGAGTATGAAGAACCAGAATAATTGATAGAGTATCACTTTTCTGTCGTAGATACGAGGTCACTTGTTATTTGTGGGGAAGTCATGTTTTGATCTTGACTTAAATGAGTCGTATGGGCTGATGCAGTAGGGCAAGGGAGAGAGGGAGCGTCACCCGTTCCTTCACAACTCCTGTCTAAAGGTGCAGTTGAAAAGTCTCTGTGTTCCTCATCCGAGTTCCCTTTCCTTAGGAGAGCGCAGTCCATATGCTCCCAGCGCACAGGTCCGCCAAGTCTTTGGAAGACAAGCCAAACCTGGAATGCTTGCCCCTCCAATAAATTATTCCCTGCTTTGATGAGGGGCAGGCTAAGCCTTGGTGAGTAAGCATGAAATTATTTCAAACTCATGGAAATCTGTGGATTGATTGCAAAGGTTAGAGTTTGCACGAGTCCCACAAATTGCGTAAAGTTTGAAAGGATTGAGCAGATCATTCGATCAGTGTCTATTTACTGGTATTTCACCTCTCATCCAGCAACCTTCTATATTAAGCCCAGTAACCTAGGTGACAATAAAGCGTTCCTAGGTTTCCCTCTGGCACTTCAGTAGAGAAATTCATTCTGGGTTTGCAGAAACCGTCAAAGATGAAGCACCTGTTGGTTAAGCCACTGTGCTTTTGAAAACTTTTATTTCTAGTTGTTGGCTCTTGAAGTGTTTTTTCTGGGGCTGGCTTCAGGATCCTCCTAGTGACAGGAATTCTCTGTCTAGAGAAGTGCTGAGCTGCTTTAATTATCCCAACTCTCGGGCATCTTTTTCTCCCAGGTCCCTTTTAAGATCACAATTGGACAGAGCGTGTCGGTATGCATCTGATAAGTGTCGTACACAAATCTAAATTCTCCTCCTACTTGCTACTCTAGCTTCCTGCAGGGTGATAGAGATCACGACTGCCCACTCAGACAGACTTTGTGCTGTTAGTATATTTCATTGTCATTAATTTTGCAGCAATTAAATTGTTTGTATACTTTTAAGCCTCTTACCGCAGGGACCTGCTAGAAATACCCACTGACAGCTGCCCCTGGAGACCTGTTAGCCCACCAGTTCCTAACCCATTTAGCGTGTGCTTTATTGTCGTAGCATGAAGCATGGTATTAAGCATTATGCCGTACAGGGCTCGGTTGTATGCTGTACAAAGATTCGTGCATGGCCTGTGCATATTTCCTTTAATCAACCAAATGGGCAGTCCCTTTGAAGAGAGATTATATTTGTTCAGGAAGACCTATTTTAGAGTCACGTTGCCATTAATTCTGTCATTTTTATTAAGTGAGCTCCCCATCATATTTCTCTCACTATGCTTGGGGACTGGTGTCGGCTTTTTCCCCCGTACCTGAGTCACTTCTATTTGCCCTTTTGGCACAATATTCAAACCCTTCTATATCTGTGTGATTTCCCTAGAATTCCAGAACATGTTAAAAATCTACATCAAAGAGGCCACAGGGAGATCAGCCAGCTGTTTTTGTAGTTTTGAGTGGAAACTATCTATTATTTGTTGCTAGCCAAGTTTTTATAAATAGTAACAGCTTTTTCAGTACTGTATTTCTGTATTTGAAGATGCTTTGTCACCCATCCTTATGGGATGTAAGTCCTTTTTTGTTCTGTATTTGGACAATAGTACGTATGAACATTTCTGTATTCATTGTATTGTTAGTGTGTTTTACCGTTGCATCTACTGGTGGGCCTGAATCATTATTCATGTTTATTTGATTATTGTCTTAGCATTTCAGTTTGTTTTCTGAAAATGGAGAATGAACTCAAAACTTGTTTGAGACTGGTAGTGGTGCTGCACATTCAATTATAAAGTATAATAATTTCTTAAGGTACTTTCCTGGCACGGCTCTCCAGTTCAGAAGAGTAAATCACAACTCACATAGCATATTTGGGAGTAGAAAAGCATAGTGCTTGATTATTCTTCTGAGCTTCTGAGCAGTTACAGTGGACATCTTTAAAGAGGTTTTTATGTTCTGACAATGTCTCCTAGAGCCTGAGGTATTCCCTGTTGGGGGTGGGTGGAAATTTTAGTTTATAACAGAATGCTAAGTTACGGAGAGTAATTACAAAAAATCTTAAATATAAAAATATTTTTTAAAAAATTTAAACTGGTAACTGTCTTAGCGTCAGTAAAGCTGGTAACAGCAGACTGCAGGTTTCCTATGAAGTTTACATCAGTAACCAGAGACATTTAATTTAAGATGGTCACCGGTTTTAACCCTGAACTGTAAAGATGATGACAACAACTGCTCCGCTAACCTCTGGTTGATAGGAGGCATCCGCTATCAAGGCCCCTGAACTTATTTCCCTTTTGAGCTCTAAAATGTGGAGCAGCATTTACAAATGCAAAAGCTGTTTGTAGAACACATCTGGGGAGGCAGAGCAATCCTCGACACACACGCTGGTGTCCGCAGTAGCGCCACGGGCTGCTGTCCTCCACTGAGAGCATCATGTCTACCCTGCATTCAGTCTTGAGTCCACTGTGGTCAACCGAACTTCCTTGAGTTACGTGAGACATTTTAAAAGCAAAGATGATGGCTTTTTAGACTAACTTAACTGCAGAAGCAAAATAAATGCCAGTCATCTTTTTCTTTTTTTAAAGGAACCCATGACATCTGTGAACCTCACTTAAATGTCTCCACTTGGATGGACTCTCGTCAGGAGCAATCTCAGCAGTGTCCAACAAAATAGATTTATTCCATCAGCACATCTTTTGTGTTTCTTATTTCACCATTAAACATTTGTTTAAACTTTAGTATGAAAACATCAGGACCCGAAGAGCCTGCCTGTTTATATGGCTAGGGCCTGGACCTGAAGAAAGAGGACAGACCCTCAAACTGGCATGTGCTGCAAAACACATTGGGCAGTTGAAGGAGAAAACAGAAAAATGCTTTTAGCATTGTAGACAATATCTACAAACCCCACATTGCCCATAGTGAAGGTACCGGAATATGGTCAAGGCTTTCAGACATTTAGCACCAGCCAAGGCAACTTTAATTCTTAAACCACATAATCGAAAATAAAGTACCCTGCCAATTCAGTAAAAGGATTTATCCCATTGTCTCTTCTAAATTTAGGGAGACAGAACATCTGCCGTGGAAATGCACAAAAGTGTCTGTTAATCTCACTTGTGAGCCTGCATTCTGCTCTGCCTCTCTCTTAACTTCAGTTCTGTGTTTTCCTCGCTTAGTTCACATTTCTCTTGATTCATCCTTCACTTTCTTTTTAAAAAGTGATTTTCCTTAAACTTTTTTGTTTGTAGATCTGCTACCTCTACTGTGGTTTCCATTGTCTTTTCCTCCTGCACTGTTACCTTGTATTTCATGTTGTCTTTCTCCTGCACATTCCGCCTGGTACCTTAGTTCTCAACTGCCCTTCTGCTTATCCCCTTGCATTTCTTTTTTTAGTCCTGGTTTCTTCCCTTTTCTCTCCTTCCTATCCCTTTCTATCCACTGCATCAGATTCTTCTATTTGCAATGCTGGAATACACCGGAAATGATGTTTTTTCCTCTCCTCTGCCCTTTTAGTTACTGAAATATGCACATAAGAATTCAAATTCGCTTCTAAAAATAGTGAAAGGATGAAATTGTTTGTTTCAGCTTTTCAGTCTTTGCTTTATTATAACTTCTGTAAGGAAAGGCCCCTGAAGTCTATAACTAATTCAGCTGCAGGGAAAAAAAAAATAAAAGCAAAATAAACCCCAGAAAGAAATATAGCCACAACCTATTTGATTAAAAAAAAAAAGGGCAGCAAATCTCATATGTGTTCTACCTATGGACAGTGTCAGTATGGGATGTAGAGTTCTAAGTGGCATTTTATATCCTGAGTCTTTGTGCTTTATATGAGGGAGATTATTGTGTATTTCGGAACTCTGGCGATAGATAGTAAAACTGACATAACTTGGTGTGAGATTAAAAGAAAATGGTTTATTCAGAGCATTTTTAGAGAAGATGAGTCATGTAAATTCTGAGAGATACGGTGGGTGAAAATTTCTTCCTGCAGGAAAGATCTGTCCAGGCAGGTAGTTGTGAAATCCTGGCATTTCCCATTGTCCAATAGACTCTTCTTCCCCAGCAAGCGGGGATTTGCTTTATCTTTCAAAACTGTTCTCAAATAGAAGTAAATTGATTTGATTGGGTTTGGGGTTTTTTTTTAAATTTTTTACACAATACTGTGAATATTAAACTTCAAATTCTGTCCGAATTTGGATCTGTGGATGTTCATGACATGATTATAAAGATCATCAGCCCTATGATGCTCCAGTATGATGTAGCTTTATCTCAGGATATGGATCCCTGAAACTACATGCCCCAAATTCTGTTTAACTAATTATTACAGTGCAGACAGCCTCTGAAAATAAACTTTCCCATTAGATATTCCATTCTGTAATAAATTTTCTCTTCAGAAAAGTTTTATTTTCTTGAAAGAATAAAGTTGATGGGTTTACTTCCTTCCCCACAGCCCCCTAAAATACTTGATAGGGCAGGCAGGTGCATTTACTGGCTGCTTTTAAAAAGTATTATTTGGGACGAATTAAGGCCTTCATAAAAATCCTTGGAGACAGGGAGCAATTAGATGTAATTAGGCAAAACACTGATAACCAGAAAGGTACTGGTGCTAGGTAGTGCAGGCCCTGGTATGGGCATTGTGTTGTTTACACACGCCTGTTTGCCCTAGGTTGCATTTAGCAAGTATTCTTTGTTTTCTGTGATAATGAGGTGAGAAACAAGTGTCTTTGCCTTGTGTCATCTCTCTGGATGTCTCTCAGTTTCTACTTTACATCTTCTTCTCTTCCCTTGAAACCTATTCCATCTTCCTACTGCTTGTCTTACAGCTAAGTGTATCGAAAACCCAAGCGCCGTTCTCTCAGTTGAGATGGAATACCAGCCCATCCTCTGAAATAATTTGTATGCCTTTGGAAACCTCGACTTGAAAGCCTCATTGTGAGTTTAAATTTCATTTAAATGTATTCAGTGTTTAAGCTTGTGATGAGGAGATTTCTTGCAACAGTAGAAAATCACAGACTTCCTCTGAATATTACTTACTCTTCTTTTCTGCAAATATTTGTGTGTGATTTGTCCTGAATTGTCTAGCTCCTCAGTACTGGCATGTCTCTGTGCCAGTGCCACTCCTCCACTTCTCACTGGTAGCTTTCTGGTTGTGATCCTTTTGCCTTTTAATTAGTGGATGCTTTCCTCAGCGTATGGTAACATGAATAGTATGATTCGATATTTCTTAGGTTTTCAGCTCACCAATCCGAGGGAGAGGACAGAGCTTTATCAAATGGGGAAAACTGTCTCCTTGCAGCAACTCTGCCTCCGGAGTGGTTTCAGGACTTCTCATACTAGGCTGACTTCAATTTGGCTCACTTCACCCTTTCCACTTCTTTGGGTGATTGTTCCACGCTACTTTTTGTTTTGTTTCTTCACTTTAATACTGGTCCCAGCTTTGCTATGCTGGAAGCAGAATAGAGTAGGCAGCTGTGATTCCTCTTCCCTCCATAAGGGAATCATTCTTTGCAGATTGAAAATAAACCCAACATAGTAAATGACATTCTTATCCATGTATGTGTTTGACTGTACCATCATGGCTTACATCTCTTAGAGGAGTCAGGTGTCCAACTTAATTCAGGATATTGCAAAATCGGTAAATACAATGCAGTTTACATTTCTTCAGTGATGTGACCACACAAGGTCAGTGTGATTGGAGATGTGCCTAGCCACGCATCAGGAGAGTAATCTTGGGATAATGCCATTCTCGCTAGGTCCAAGAGATGTATCAGTGTGTGGTCAGGTCCTTGACAATGGGTCCAGGTTTACTCCAGTAGAAGAGGGTGGAAATTAGCAGATCTGTGAGATGACCCATCTGGGGATGATAAAATATATAGGCAACTTCAGACCAAACTAATGAACTGAAGAGAAGCAGCTTGGAAACTTTTAAGCTAAATTATATGGCAGATAGATAGAAATTCATGGTCTTTGATATTATTAAAGAAGGGAGACTGTTTGTGATGAATTGAGAAAACGAAACTTAATATTGAGAATTAATAGTAAAATAGATGTTCAAAAATTCCCTACAGATGTGTAAGGTCATTTAGTTCCCCAGTAGCTGTTTTTTCTTAAATAGTTAAAGCAGCAGACAGATCCTCCAGTGTTTAACACTATCTTTCCTTACCAGTAAAAAACCATATGGAAACTATAGCTGTACTATCACAGGAGGAGGGGATGTCAGGAAACCACTTTTTGGCTCCATCGTCAGTTCTGCTGCGTCTACTGCTTAGGAAGGAATTTGATTGATTAATTCCCATCCAACATTATGAGAAAAATCATTATAATTACTTTTGTGTTAGCACTGGAGAACCTGTATATGGGAAGGTTACGCGATTGACCCAAGGCCATGTCGCAGGTCAGTGACAAAGGTGAAGAGGTAGACCAGAACTGGCCACTCAGGCTCCTGTTCAGGATTTCATCAGGCCAAGCTCCCGCTGTCTGCGTATTCCTTACCTGGAAAATGTGTGGGAATACAAGGTATTACTAAACTCGCAGTACGAAAGTAACGGCTGGCAAAAGTGCTAACGGCGTGCTGGGGATGGGCTCAGAGCGGACACCGCGTCTTCCTTGTGACAGAAAGCCAGGTAAGCATTAGGAGAAGATTTGGGGAGGGGGACACCTCTCTTTCTCTAGTGTTGTTCTCTTGATTGTGCAGTTGTGTAGTTGGCCTACTCAAGTAAGATGCTGTATGTATTCTTCCACTCGTTTCCAAAATCTGTGTCAGCCCCATGCTTCCAACACAGCCATCTTTCACCATGATCCACCAGTTCCATTCAGATACTGTTTTAAATGAATACAGACATGTTCTGTTTCTCTTCGCAAAGGGCAATGGTTTCTTCCATCCCTCTTTCATTTTGTGATTGGAAGCGTTAATACGTAAAGTGTTTGGAAAAACCATCCCTAAGTTCATATATCAGATGCAGAGACCTGATCTGACCAACGTCAGTGAGAGCTTGAGGCCCATAAAAATGTAAGCTCGTCTCTCCCGAGGACTGTGAAAGAAAACTGAATGCTAAACGTGAATTAAATAGAGAACAGGGGAGGGGGATATCATCATCCTGCTAGATATCCTTTCTGTGCCTGCGACTTCAGTATCGCATGCAGTTGTGTTTCCATCATTCAGAAAGCTCCATGGGTGCCCAGAGAGTGGATGGCCAGAGGCATGGAGTGGCTTCCTGTCAGGGATGACTAAATAGCCTAGGATTCTTCAGCTTGGAAGAGACAGATGCATTGTATTAGCAGTCTCTGGAAGTATAAATCTCTCTCCCAGCGCAAGAACTGGAAAGCCTGATAAAGCTGTTCTGACTGATTCAGAAAATGAAAAGAGAAGAGGTCCAAATAGAGGTAATACTGAAACTTACAAGTCTGACCTAAATGGGGGAAAAATTCCCCTAAAAATCACCCCAAGGGGGTTCTTGTAATAGTTGAGTATAGTTCTTGTATCTCTTTGATGTGTGGAGCTCTACCCTGTATTCTTTCCTTTTGCATCCTCCTGGTAATGAACGAGACGTGCATCTACTATAAAAAGAGAGGAAAGTATGTTAATTTTTTTGTGTAGATTTCCAGCAGCCAAGCTGATTCCTTCCTCAGTAATTAATGTCTGAAAGCATTTTCTCTGGTACTTACTTAAATTGCAATAACGTCGTTGTCCATTATTGTAAAGCCGCATTTTGATTCTGTGAGCGTGCATTACCGCTCGCTGGCATTGCGTTACAGGGATTGACTGGAGCTCAGTAATAGGGAAGCATTGCAAGGAGTCATGCCTGTACTGAGACCTTGCAAGATGAGCCTCCGGTTGCCGCGCTTCGACTTTGCGTGCCATTAGGGTCTTCCACCGTAGTCAGTGGGGAGCTGCGGCCCAGAAGCCAGAAACATCAGGCAGATCTAATTCAATTTATTTACGTGTTTATTCTGTTCAAGTCAAAACACAGAGCAGTAAGCCAACATCTTTCTCTGTTGCCTTGAAAAGCTTTTAATGCTATTTCGGCGACTAGTGGCATCCTTCAAGAAAATAAATCCTCTCGACTTTATTATTCAGCTCAATGCTGTGTACAGCAGGTGCATAACTTATTTGCTAAATGTTTAATGATGAAGATTTTGTAAGTAATGAGCTTTTACGTGTTGGCATCGGAGAGTAACAGAACTGCTTGTAGTACTTTGTAACTTGATGTAGGAAGGAAGCTCTTCTAAGTCCTCTGTAATGACATGGCACAGCAGGAAGATGAATCTGGATTAATTTGCAAATTGATCCAGAGAAAATGTGGCAATGAGCTTTATTTATTTTTTAGCTAAACTTTTCCGAGTCTCTTAGCTCAGAGGGAAGGTCTTAAATCTATAGAGAGGTCTCTGAATAAAATCAGATTTTCTCAAAGATGTCTTCAGCCTCTATCAACTTTCATGATAGTCACAAAAACTAGTGGGCTTTGCCAGAATAACACGTAAAAAAATGTTGCTTTGCCTATGGCATGGAAACCATATTTGCAGTTGTGCTAATAAGAGTTACATGATGGCATGTATATATTCTGTGTCATTACCTAAAATGATTACAGGGTAGAACTGGAGTGTATATGTATATTAATATTTTTCATTTGGACTTTATTGACTAATTTTATGGGGTTCTTAGTAAGTGACTCCGAATTTCCAAGAACGTCCAAAACCTCCTGGAAAATCCTGGGTATCTTTTGTTCCTTGCTGGAAGGAGTCAGTCTGCCCTGGTGGCTCCGCAGAGGTATTTATCACTGCTCCCTCTCAGGCAAAACTGGAAGAAATGCCCCAGCTAAAATACGGGCATTTTGAACCATTACAAGACTAGCTTTCTTTCCCCAGGCAGGTGATGATGTAACCGTAGGAAGGATTTGGATTGTGAAAAATCAGTTATTGTCGTCTTCTTTATTTTTACTTGCTTATAAATGTCATAACCTGTTCTTCCCAGGGTGGAAGCTTAGCAGAGGTTCGCATTTTAAAACTAAGATGTCATTAATCTTGAAGCATTGCCATAGATACAATAAGCCGCAGAGAGCGGGGTTTCCGTGGTGTGCTGTGTGTGGGCATCGCATACGCTGCGAATTCAGGAGACTAAAATGCCGTGTGCTGTCATTGTACACATCTTCAGGGGCTGCCTTGCTTCCAGTGGCATCACTGAGGAAATCAGTAGATTTTTGGTTTGAGTCACCTTCTGCACTCGCAACACAGTCAGCCAAATAATGAGACTGAAAAGTTATTTTCCCCATTAATACAAATTCCAAAACTGTGAATCTAACGTAAACATACACATTGAATCCACCTGCAATTGGACGCTGAGCGTGCAGGCTGAAGAGAACAGCATGGAGCTCCTTGGCTCCGTATAGTACAGCATACAGGTTACAAATAAACCATGGAATTGGAGAGGCAGGCTAGAGGTTTGTTAAATTTAAAAATGGAATTATATAATAAAAGTAACAAAAAAGATTATTGCTTTGGGTCAGGGCTTTTTTTGGTAAAAAGTATGACCTGAGCATATAAGTAGGTATGAGAGGGATCAATTTAAAGGGAGAGAAAGCAAAGGTAGTTTTGCAGCGTGCTCCTATACCGATCTCCTGCAACAAAAATGCTAGATCTCTGCCAATTTGGGCTGGAGGAGTCAGGCACTTTGGGGTGGTGCCAGGGCCCACGGACGTGAATTCATCAGCTCTCGGAGTACTGTCCTTGCCACAGCGTGAAATGGGTGTTAGCAGCTCCAGCGCGGTCTAGTGTTCAGCACTGATCCCACAGAGCATCTCCCCTGGTACCTCGTTCCTCCTCTTTTCTCACCTGCCCTTCCTCCAGGAGACAGCAGCTGGTGGTACTCTGCCCTTGTGCCAGCTTTGTCCTAGAAACGGCGCACTTTCCTTTCTCTGTTGGTAGCAAAAGTTGACTCAAACACAGCGTGCGGTGCTGTAGGAGATTAACGTAAACGTTTCTGGTGAAAATCGATGGAGGTTTTAGTTTAATAGGGTGGATTGCTAATTGTCTTGTCAAGAGCCGCCTGTAGACAGGTGTTCAAGCTTAGTTCTCAAAATCATTAGAAGCTTCATAAAAACTTACTTGTACTGTCTTTTTTTCCCCCAGCATCCTTTTTTTTTCCACTCTAACCATCCGCATTTCTAAATATGCCTTTCCTTCACGTGCCACAGACTTTATCTAAAGAAGCTTTCTGCCAAGTCAGACAGGACCACAGGGATTTGAAGTAATTATTTAAGTTGTTATGGACGTTGCGTTGGATCCAAACAGCGTTATTCAAACAAAAGCTGAGAATAATAAGAAAATGAAAGATGTATCACAACACATATCTATGTTTAGTAAGTATTTCAATGGAGATACAGGCACGGTTGTATTTTAATGCTGCCTTTTTGAAAAAAATCTCGAGCTGTTCGATAAGGAAGCTGAACTCAAACACGCAGCCTTTCTCATAACCTCTGCTCCCTCCTACGCAAAGGCAGAAGCAGGAACAGCCTGTGTCTTGAAACGGTCAGTGTGGTGGCAGAGGGCCAGCGTCATGGCATGGTGTCAGTGTTGAAGACTCTGCGGGGTCTGTCCTTTGTCACCACTCATCCAGAGAGCACAGGGCAGCGGCTTCTTGCTCCGGAGGGCAATAGGAAAGGTTTCCACAAGCTTGACAAGGAAGAAGCAGTTGCTATCCAAGGAGGCTTTGTTGTGTGAAGGTTATGATAACGTGCTGTCCTGATAATTCATCTCCCAAACAAGCCTATGCTAGGTGTGACAATAAACTGTATCTCCAGGTGCTTCGCTGAGCTGCCTGTTCCGATGGGTGAGCATCTTATCAAAATCTCTTAACTTGATACCTGGGCTAAAAATACCTTTGTTGCCGTTTAACCACAGAGTTTCCTTTTTAACTTTTACAGTAGTGGTGGTCACTAGCCACTTACAAATACTGTGCCACTGACAATACCTGATGGCCGCATTTAGATTTGCCGTCAGCATATCAGTAAGTCAGATGCTGATAATAAAATCTTCAGCAAAGCAATCCAAGAAAATAACAAAACCTTTTTGGGGGATAGCATCAGTGTTAGGGTTATTGAGGGCGCAGCTGTGGAAGAAGCATACGGACACAGAAATAAAGTATGGAAAAAATGAAGCGAGTGGAGAGAAACCTTCCTAGTCAAAAGCTGAGTTGAGTACTAGGGAATTACAGGGGGGCTTGTGCACCTCTTATCCATCTGCTGGAAAATAAGCAACACCTGCCAAGATCCTTCATAAATTCATCAGGTTTTCTTAAATCCATACTTCTGACAAAATTTTCTGGAAGGTGGGAGAGAGAACTAGAGGAAACGGGCAGGACGTTTTATTTCCCCCACCCCATGGCAGGTGGGGACTAGGAGTTTGGCAGGACTGGTTTTGTTCCCAGGAGAAGAAGCTAAGGTCCTGAAAACTGGGGGTTCCTGGGCAGTGACAAAAGATAGCCATTTTCTTCCTGGGATGCAGGAGCATCTCGCTGTTCAACCTCGATGCTGAGCCTTTCTAGAGTTGAAGGGGATATTTTCTTTGCAAATATGTCAAAGCAGGAGCTGGCACTGAGGCGCAGCATAGGCCACAGTCGCAGGCAAAGCTTCAGCTGAAGTTTTTGCTTGCTGAAACTCGGGCAGGGAGGAACAGAGTGTACCTGTAGAAGCACCTTTTCCATCCTGTAGTCCTCGGGGATGGAGACGGGGCTGTTTCATCCCTTGACACAAATCACAGTATCCTTCAGAGTATTTTCCTTTTTCCTGGTTTCTCACAGCCACAGCAGGGCTCTTGTGCAGAGCAGAAACCACTAGTCCCATGAGACGTACTTGTGTCAGACCTGCTGGGTACGAATGGCTTAAGAAAGTGCTGAAAGCAGGCCCACGCTGAGCAGGAGTTAACGCTGAATCGGGAGGATACTCTGGAAAACTCACACAGCTCAAGCCAGGCTCTAGTACTATTCGCACCAAAGTTAAAGCTGTTGGATTATTGGAAGAATAATTCTGAGTAAGAGAAGTTAAGACTAAAGAGGGTGATCTTTTCCTGAAAGAAAGAAAGTCCAGCATCCTTGTCTTTTGCTGCTTTCGTAGCACTATCATTCCTTAAAAGTACTGCTGTGGGTTTTTTCTTAGTGCATTGATGGCTGGTAAGGTCTCTAGATTTACAGTTACCTTGGCCATACCTAGTAAGTGATTTCAAACATACCCGGCAATAGCTGTGTGTGATAACACCAACTGTGTCTGTTTGTTATCTTCTTCGGAGCTTCTCATTGTCAGAATGCAGCATCCTCTGTGCCACCCAGCAAGGCTGGACGGTGAAACAAAGTAAAGAGTGTTTTCCCTCTCATCCCTGAAGGTCTTCCAAACTAGGATCTCAATTTGTTTGCCCACGCATCTTTGTGTGCGTGCAAGAGCTGGATACAAGCATCCCAGCCAAGCTTTGAAATCACGTGTTGACTTGACAGGGAGGTAAGTATCCATAAGCTTTTAGAAGTACTGAATTAGGAATGGCAAAACTTTCCAAAAGAGGTACTATTTTAAATGCAGCTCACGTTGTAGCATCTGCTTTTCCCTGCAGTTCTGAATGTGGTTTCTCCCTTCCCCAGCAGCTGTGACGTGCAGTGACAGGTACATGGGACTTTGTGTGAGGTTACGGGGAACCTGTCCACTTCAGTTACCACAGAATCATAGGAAGGTTTGGGTTGGAAGGAACCTTGAAGCTCCTCTAGTTCCAGCCCCCTGCCCTGGGCAGGGACACCTCCCACCAGCCCAGGCTGCTCCAAGCCCCGTCCAACCTGGCCTTGAACCCCTCCAGGGATGGGGCAGCCACAGCTTCTCTGGGCAGCCTGGGCCAGGGGCTCAACTCCCCTCAGAGGGAAAAATTTCTTCCTAATATCTAATCTACCAAACTGACCTGAGTCCTTTACTGATCCATTGTGTCTCTTTGCCATCTTGGCTTGCTCAAAACTGCAGTTGCAAGTCCAATCCTTGCCAGAGCCTCTGACAACTGGCACAAGCTGGTGGTGAACGATCCGGGTCCTCTCACGGTGCCTTTCTACAGATAAAGGTGCGTATTGCAATTCCCTCCTTACTGGCAAATGGCAAAACATGCAGGGTTAAACCTTGATTGTCCTCGTCGGTTCTCGGCCATCAGAGCAGCTGGGTTTATTTTTGCTTCCCTGGCTTCTGCGCTGGTAGGCTGGGCTCAGCCCTGGACTCCTGGATGGCGTGGTGCCCGTGCTCCTTGCCTGCCAGCCGAAGCCTTGGCTCTCCTCTCTCTTGCTCTCCCTAATGGTATCTCTGGGTCCTCTCCTTCCCACAGCATGAGTGAGGCAGCGAGGTGACATTAAAGTCCTGGAACAGCAGATAAAAGGCCCTTACTATATTTATTGAGTGTTACAGATAAGTAATCCACTCCGCTGTCAGTGTCTGGAGAAACAGCAAATAAAGTATACATGCCCCTCGCTTTGATGTGATGAAATCTCCAGGGGACGTTTTCTTCAGTGGCCTTCACAGCGCAGCTGTAGCTGAGTTTTTCAGTGGAAAATGCAAGGTTTTCATGTCTTAATAAGTTTCTTTAAAAATATCGCTACGGCTGATTCTTGTACGCCGGACAATTCCATGGTCTGAAATCTGGGGTTTTTTCCAAAATGTTATTAAAATCGTCTTAACCGTTTTTGTTGGAAGGGGAAAAATTAATAGTTATTTTGTGGTTTCGTACACAACATTAAAACAACAGTCTGGTTTTCATTTAAACCAGTAAGAGTATGGAAATTCAAAATGAAGGCTCTCTTCATGTCCTTAGATCAACTTGTTGGCCTTGCTAAAGACACATAATGGACGGAGCAGGGGAAAAAACCTCAGTCTTACAACTCGTAGCATTGTTTTCACATACAACTGAGCTTTTTTTATTGCTGGATTTCAAACTTGACATCGTTTTACTGCCTGTCTTCTCAAGCTATAAAAACTTCCTCGGTTTTGTGAATTCAGTTTAGAATCCAGTGAACCACAGGCATTATTTTTAAAAAACCTAAGCAATAATTAAGGAAATTGGTTAGCAAACGTGTATCAGTAATTGAATTGATACACTTCTAAATGTTGAGCTGTAGACCTGACTGTTTGGGACAATGGGTATTAGTCATTTCTGGTTTATGTTATGGTCAGAAAGAGACCAGAGGCACCGGTACAGCTGCAGTACGGGAAACTCCGGCCGGCCCCAAGGAAAACAGCCTGGCCCTGTGCAAGCGGGGCATCCCTGGGAGGGGTCCCCCAGTGGTCAGGGATGCCCTGACTCGCCTGGACACTGCCCCCAGTGACCTGTTGCAGCTGCCGGAGCCTGGCCGCGAGTCCGGTGTGTTTGCGTGTGGGGTGGCTGGCATCGCCGCGCTGCCCCTCTGCTTCCACCCTGCAGCTTCCCTTCCAGCTCTGGTTTTACCCCGAGGGCAAAGGAGTTGCCAAAGTAACCTGGACAAAGAGTAGTGTTTGGGATGGGATGTTACAGCTTCATATTTATTTGCATGTTTATAGGGCTTTTATATTCTTAAGCACAGCAAGAATGCTTAATACATTGATTATTTATCATAGCGATAAGAAGGGGGTCTGGTGGGGATGGACATCTCAAAACCCAGCTGTGCGGAGTCCGTACCGGAAAGAGCAGAGGGAGGTTTCTGGATGAGATCTCTCCCCTCTGCCGTGCGGCGTGTGTTCAGCAGCAGCTCTGTTCCCTCTCTGGGCTCTTGTGGTCTGCCAGGAGGAACTGGGACAAGCACTGCTGACTGAAATCGCTAACGTCGCTGTTCCCGCTTGGCAGTAAAGAACCCCCGGGACAGTTCCTGAATGCTGGCACCATGTGCCTGTGCTGTTAAATTCACGGTTTGAGCAGGGAGTTAGCACAGGCCAGGGAACGTTTCCAGCAGGGTGGGATGTGCGAGGTCCGCTCGCGCTGGCATCCTTTCCTCTGGAGCAGTCCTCCAGCCTGCCCCGCATCCCTGCTTAATCCCCTCCCTCCCCCTCCTTCTTGTAGGCTTTGCCAAGCCACGGTGCCACACCGCGAAATCTCAGGGTCCTGGGGGCTGCAGAAACTGGAGAGAAGCTGTGGAAGAGGGGAAGGATGGAGGAGGATGGAGATGACAGCCTGCAGGAGACTCGCGGGGATGAGGGAGTGTTGCCAGTGCCCAGGTCAACGCAAAACCTTTCAACGGCACGAAAAGCTGGGATGAAAGCCAGCGCCCTGGGGCAGCCACCCTGCCAGGCTGCAGTGGAGGTTTGGCACGGAGCCCTGTGCACCCAGGAGCCACGAGCCCCAGGGAAGCAGCGTGGCCCGGAGGAAGGCAGAGCGAGCCCAGGCAGGGTCTGTGCGCACTGTGGCTTTTGGAGACAGCTGACCGGGCGGCACAGACGGACAGGCGGTCTGCACCACGTCTGCAGTCCTGGGGCAAGGTGGGAGCCACCGGTTCCTCAGCTGGTACATGCTCAGGGTGAAGCAAGGAGAAATGACCTTGAAGAGCCGCTCTTGCAACCACCGCGGTCTGGTTTTCTCTGGAGCACGTTGTATGGGGTGTTCTTCCGCAGAGATCTTCCATGTTCTTCCATGTGTGTGTGCTGCAGAAGCCCGTGCAAGGCAGTAGCATACCAACAGCATTCTTCATCACAGGGTCTTGGTCACAAACCGGCTGTATAAGAAAGGGGAACCCTACTGTGCTGTACCTTTCATGGAGGCAGCTTTGCCAAGGGAAGGTGACAGCAAAGGGTCGAGGAGTTTTTGACCCAAAAGTTAGAGAAGTTGCTGAGATCCATGGAGAGGAGTTGATCCTCCTTGGAAAGATCTAGGTGGAGGGGCACAGTGAGAGGCAGCTGGACCCCCTCAACACGTTCTCAGAGCGGGTATTGGACTGGATAGGGAAAGGGACCTTCAAACCCCATTGTGCTCAGCCTCCTGGGCAGGTCTGTCCTCTGGCTTCCTCTGTCAGGCAGCTCCCCCACTACCATCCTAGTGCCAGATGCCTTATTTCTCCTCCTTTCCTTTCCCCAGCTTTTGTGGGTTGATCAGTGTTTCTTTCTGCCCTCCATAATTCTCTGCTCCCCAGCATATTTGTGTTAAAATTTGTGAGGTTTTTTCTCGGGGGCATTTCGAGGTTTGTTTCTGATGCGATTTGAGGTGGGATCTGGCTTGTGATCCTACGGTGTGCTGGTGGTTCGGGAAGGTTGGTGTGGGGATGGAGGTCATGATGGGGTGGAGGAGACCAGTCAGGAGCTTCAGTTAGGAGAATAGGAACTGAAATAGGAACATAAATAGGAACACTGAATAGGAACATAAAATGTGTCCCTGCACATTTTGGGAGGCCACACGGACATGTTGCCAGAATGGATCAGTCATGACAAGGAGTTTGAACTTGGCATCCGTAGACCTGCACAGACTTGCTGAAATAGTCACCCACAGGTTGGTAAGAGCCGGCGTGACACCAGAATTGGCTCAGGAATGACATTCTCCCCTGCTCATTGTCCTCTGCATGTAAACAGACTCCGAACAAACTCCGTTTGAGAAGGGAGTATGTCAGGAATGGTGGTGGGAATGGACCTTGATGCAGACCAGTGGTATGTAGGCTCTACAGGTTTAGTGGCAGTTGTTGCAAAGGCTTCTCAGCACGACTGAATATGCTCTCAAACGCGCATCCTGCTGGGAAACGCGCTGCCGGTGCTGCTGGACCCCAGCCCCTGGCCGGCACCATGTGACTCAGGAGCGCCTGCGTCATGGCACCATGCACNCAGGTTTAGTGGCAGTTGTTGCAAGGGCTTCTCAGCACGACTGAATATACTCTCAAACACGCATCCTGCTGGGAAACACGCTGCCGGTGGCACCATGCATGGAGGTTTGATTTATAGCCCTGGTTCCTAGAGTCTTGCCTTGGCACAGTAGGAAATATCTGTTCCCGGGGAGAGAGCATGTGCTGGTGGAGTGAGTGTGTGATGAAGCCATCCTGGTTGCAAGTTCTGAGCATTAGTCATGACAGCAAGGTCAATCACACCAGCGTTTTTCTTTGAAGCGTGTTACTTGCGGTTGCATGGAGCTGGCTGTGGCGTGGGCATGGTAGGCAGAATCACCCGGTCCCACCAACTCCATCTGGAGGCACCAGGGTGGGGGGGTCTCTAGCCTAACACTGCTCCCAGCAGGTCCAACACTGCAGCGAGTTGGTCGGGGCTGTGTCCGATTTGGTCAAGGCAGTCCCCGGGAATGGAGACACTCTTTAGTTGGCCACATTAGTGACACTGCGCGGGACTTTATCCCGTTTGTTGTTGTCTCTCTTGTACTGGGGGGGGGCACGATAAACTGTACAAAGTGTCCAGACCTGTCCTCACTCGAGGGGAATAATACCTTCTTTTGACCTGCTGGACGCTCTCACGATGGGCTGGTTGGCTTTCATTGCGGTGATGCCTGGCCAGCTTGGTGAAGTCCTGAAGATACCACTCGACACCTGGCCTGCTGCCTGTGGGAAGTGCCGTGGTGGACATGAGCTGCTCCTTTCTTCATAGATGTTCATCGTGCTGGCTGAATTTTGCATAAAATGAAGTATCTTGATTGTTGTTCTTTGCCTCTCAACATCAGATCCCCAAACGAGCTCAACAGAGCGTGCAGTTTCCCATACAAGCAGGAGATTGCTGTGAATTTGTCTTTGCACATCCTTCTCCAGCTCACAGAAGCCTTAGCCGCCCATTCGGTAGTAGAAGGAGCGATGTGGTACCTAACTCCACAATTAGTCAAACTGCTGTATTTCTCTTTGGCATGAAATAGATTAGTATTTGAACACATAGTGGGGCTAATGCTACTTTGTGCAGCTTTTTGTGAAGATTATAAAACTGAGG
Organism: Rhinoptilus africanus; assembly: GCA_013400135.1. Taxonomy (NCBI): domain Eukaryota; kingdom Metazoa; phylum Chordata; class Aves; order Charadriiformes; family Glareolidae; genus Rhinoptilus; species Rhinoptilus africanus. Next base: position 117,266 of record VXBO01006046.1, on the reverse strand, counting down.
CAAAAATCAGATCTTACTGTAACGAGAAGATGGAAGAGTGAATCATAGGGAGGAATGGATTCATATTTGCTCTGAAATTTTCTAAACTGCTTTGGAATATCTTCAGCTGGAGGAGGTGAACTTCACTACAAACCCTTTGAGTGCTGAAGTGCAGAGTTTTCTTCACCCACTTGACTTGCAGTACAAAAATTGCAGGGCTGTTTTCCCCAGAGAGTCAAGAGTGCCTGTGTTCATTTTGTTGATAAGTGAAGTCATTTGGGGTTGTTTTTGAGTCATGTATGGCTGACACACCGGAAGGCTGTGCCACCATCCAGAGAGACCTGGACAGGCTGGAGAGTTGGGGGAGAGGAACCTTATGAAATTCAACCAGGGCAAGTGTCGGGTGCTGCCCCTGGGGAGGAATAAC
>VXBO01006046.1:93616-116707 GCA_013400135.1 Rhinoptilus africanus | reverse complement strand
GGGGGTGGGACTGGGGGATCTCCAGAGGGCCCTGCCAACCCTAGGATTCTATGATTTACTTAATGGATTAGAGGCAACCCAAACCTCTTATTCCCATTTATTCACCCTTTGAGAAAAGATTTGGAAACAAGTCACCAGTCGTCGAAGTTCCAAGTCAGAGCCAACTAGCGGAGAACTGGGAGATAAAGCAAGGTGGGGGAGGGTTGCGTGTGAAGGACATACTCTACATAATGCACCATTAAAACTTCATGAAGAGGTGTCCCAGAAAAAACATTACAAAGCACTAGGCTTAATATTAAATTCTTAATTTTAGCAGCCTGGTCATTTTCTGGAAGGAATAATCAGCTTAACCACAGCATTCACACATTTAATGTTCTGAGAGAAGAGGGATTGTCTGATTTTTCTTTCTCTTTTCTATTTTTTTTTTCCACAGTAATTAATGAAAGTCAAAAGCAGCAACTGGAATCTGTGAGCTACTCCTCACGCTACGCTCTGGGACTTTTCTATGAAGCTGGTACACGGATTGATGTCCCCTGGGCTGCACAGTACATCACCGATAATCCCTGCATACGCTTCATCTCCATCGATAATAAGAAACGCAATATAGGTCAGTGCTCCCATTATTTCCCTTAAACACAGTGACAATAGAGGGTGTAGATCATGAAAAATGCTGTTTAATTGAGTGTTGCTATTCTGAACAGAGCAAGCATTTAACTCCAAGCCGCAGCGGATAGCATTTAATGTCACATTTGGCCTGTAATAAAATACACAATGAAAGCAGGAAGGTCCTCAGAAAATCACCACCCAGCACATGGTTTACGTTACTGCATTTATGAAACCAGTGTCAGGGGATTTCAGACATCAAAATGTTGCTATTCCAAGAAAGAGCTGGAGTTCCTTTGTTTAAACATTGATTCATACACGTGCCAATTTATCTCCCGTCATCCATTACTTCACAACTCCTGTTCTTTCCACTAAGCGTGCTTGGAAGTAGTAACGAGTTATATAATTGAGGCTGTTCAGTCTAATTCAGAGTTAGCCAGTGTGCTTTTATAATCATGGAAAATCCTTGAAATGGCTGCACATAGTACGGCTCCTCAGTAAAGCTTGGAGAACGTCCCACAAGGCAGACACTTCTCATCTGTTTCTGGAAGATGGCAGTCGAGTAAGTAGATGTTTTATTTATTAAATGTATTTCATATACCACGAGTGTGTTGGCATAGAAAAGCTCAAGAAAAACTGCTAGCATTTGAGTTTAATCGAGTTCGTTAGGAGCTGAAAACGCTTCCCCATTCGGTTACTTGTTCACATTGCGACGATGACCAGGTTTAACCACATCCGTGAAGAGGGGGTAAAAACCTACCCACCTTTGTGGTGACCTACAAAGCGCTATGACTCACTGTCACAAAATAAGGAAGGATTTTCATAATCAGCTGCTGCCTAATACGTAATTATTAAGTAATACCAAATTCACTGCGCTAAAGCATGTTCAGATTTAGACCTGGGAGGCTTCTGTCTCCAGTCTTCCTCCTTCGGTTGGGATTCATTGTTTCCTGCCTGCGGTCTGCAGACACCAGGGATGTCAGTACCTGCCGGGCAGGGCGTTGCAAACCTTGCCCTTACATCTACATGCCATCACCGTGCTAGAAAAAAGCCATAAGGTTGGACACGACTTCCCTCCTTTACACCGTGAACATGCAATTTAATGTAATAAGCTACCATGAGGGACTGTCGCAGTGCAACGGTGGCACTGGTGGCCGGGACCTCTGAAGATCTGTGCTCCAGCTGCCACCCACAGCAGGACGGGGCAGCCGGACCTTGTCTAGCTGAGATTGTTAAAAAAAATGTGATGGAGAACCCCCACATCACTGGTGACCTGTCCCAGGGCTGCACCTCCACTGAGGGAAGAAGTGTTTCTTCATCTACAACCTGAACTTCCCAAGGCTCAGCCTGTGGATCTTGCCTCCTGTTCCATTGTCTGCCTCTACCAGTTAGATTCACAGTCATTCCAGTTGGAAGGGACCACTGAAGGCCATCTGGTCCTACCCCCGTGCAAGGTTTGACTTTAGATCCAGCTGCAAAGCTAGGTCATGTTCTCAAGACCCTGATGTGATGTGAGCCACTGCTGGCTTATCTTCAGTGGTGGATCCACCATAACCAGCGAGGTCTTTTCAGAAAGGTATGTTGCTCAGCCACACTGAAGCGTGGGGCTGTCCAGTGTCAGACACAGGACCTTGCGCTCCTCCTTGTCGTGGTGATAGTTCAGTTCAAGTCAGCTCTTCCAAATATGCCCTTCTTTGCTACAAAGCCAGCTGGGTAGCGATGGTTCTTGAAGTGCCTCCAGAAATAGCAGTTTATGCTATGAGCAAAGGAGCAGGAGAGATGAATCAACTCACCGCTGTGGAAGCCAAATTTTGTTATTTCTCCTAAGTATTTAGCCTGTCGGTCTGAAAAGAGGGAAAATAAAACAAAAGAATGGCTGCACTGGCCAAAACAAAGATGCACCCACCCTGATATGCTTCCTTCAGCAGGGACCAATAACGAATATGTAAAAAAAAGAGTGTAAGGAAAGCCAAATACAGAGTGATTTTCTTTTTTTTCCCTCTGGCATTGTCTCCTTGTTACTGACAATATGCAGCTGGAGATTTTCTTGCATCTAAGATAGTACCGCCGTCATTGTGTCTAATGGTAAGTACTCCATAGTTAATAGCACCTACTGGTATTGTCCACCCCAGCTGCTGATTCTAGCTGTGCAGAAGAGGGCATGGCCCAAGGGAGAAGTTCACCCATCCTTTCCTCACCTGCTTGCACATGGGGTCTCAAAGTGCCAGCACTGAGAACAATGAATATGGACTTACCATTGAATTATCAAATAACAAAGTATGGTGCCTTTGCTGTCTCCAGGCGCAATTTGACCGAACGGAAAGCATATTGGGGCATATTGCTAACAAATACATAGAAACTACCAGAACATCAGTGTTGACACATACCTTTCTCGCTGTACTTTCCCTCGTATTGTGGGAGAGATGTGTTTATATGAGCAGATTTTTCCAAGAAGAACAAATTGTATACCTTCATAGGGCTGGAACGAGCAGCGGGCCAGGCGACTGAAGATGATTTCTCTCTGGACGGGCCCTCCTTGTGACATATAAACAGTCAACCGACCGCCTTGACTGCGCTGTCTTTCCTGGAGAACTTGCGTTTTGCGGATTTGCACTTTGTTCCAGGAAAAGCAGCACTAGGGAGAAAGCAGCATGTGTTAGCTGGAGCAGTATTGCTGGCTGCGAGCGCTCGAGCTGAGCACGGGAGGGTTGGAAAGCATGCCTGTATTGTGTTCAGTAACGCTGGCGTGCCAAAGTATAAAAATCAAAAGTGGTCACGCGTGGCTCTGCTGATAACGGAGACACACGCGCACGTAAATACTTCAGGACAACGTGGGCAGGGGGGCCTGAGTGTGACATTTATTTGCACGTATAGGGTAGTGCAGCCAAAATACTCAAATATAAAGTTCCTTTATGATTGTTTTAGCCCGTATGTAAGTATTTTGCATTTGTATTTTTCTTTCTGTGCTTCTGACTGACCTCCAGAACATTTCAGTGGGAGGCACAGCAGCACCTCGCTGTCCCTTGTTTGCTGTCTGATTTCTTGGGGTGCCATGGCTGGTATTTTAACACCATGCTCCAACTACTCCTCGTTCTTCCCATTCTTCCATTCTTCCAACTTTGACTGATCCCGATTCATCTGAAGAAAGTGGTGGTGACAATTGTAAGCATCCAGAGAGTGAAAGCAGAGATGCTCAGGCTAAGGTTTGGGGTTGGGTCTCCTGGGTGAAGCAGGTGACACCTTTCAGGGCAGTCATCCTTCCCCAAAAGCTGTCACCTTCTCCAGTTAATACCTGAACGGTCCTGCTACCACCGTTCCTCCTCTATGCCATATGCATTGTGCCTGTATATTCAGTTGTGTGTTATTCCTCAAGGGGCTGCATGCATCCCTTCCTCCATTGCATTAAGCTAAATAGGAAAATTGCTTTTCTGCTTATCACACGTGACTGCAGTGCTTATCAGGAGAACATCCTCAACGGATGCAGGAGCATCTGCGGTTCTCTAGGCGTAAGTAAAAATGACTAATGGATCAGACAAAAAAATATCTATTTTTCTGGTGTTTCTAAACCTACTTTGATATATCCACAATTAGTGGAGGTTTATCTAACCCTTGTTACCACCTCAAATGGTAACATTTTAATAAACAGCACTGAACCATAGAGATCCAAAGGAAAGAACTCTAGCTTTCTGATAAGGGACTGTTTGTTAAACAGGTCATTATACAAAGTATAGCTACATCTGTATAAAAAAAGGAAGTAGTCGAGCCCTCAAAGGCCAAAAGGTAAAGTCTTGAAAGCCCAAACTGTCCTTTTCCTTTGTATGAGCCGTGGTAATCNAACAGCACTGAACCATAGAGATCCAAAGGAAAGAACTCTAGCTTTCTGATAAGGGACTGTTTGTTAAACAGGTCATTATACAAAGTATAGCTACATCTGTATAAAAAAAGGAAGTAGTCGAGCCCTCAAAGGCCAAAAAGTAAAGTCTTGAAAGCCCAAACTGTCCTTTTCCTTTGTATGAGCCGTGGTAATCCCTGCTTTGATTCATTTAGCAAAGCAGAGATGTAAAACTCTCTTTCGTACGCAAGTTTCACATTTTCCCAGTGAAATACCTGAAACAACCTTGTTGTTATATTATTTGTTATTATTTATTGTTTGTTATAATACTATTTATACTTTTATCTGTAATATTCCATGTGTAATATTGTTATTATATATTGTTTGTTAGCAGAGCCGGTGAGCTGCGGTCTGCAATTCCCAGGAATCTCAACCTTTGCTTGCTCTCTGAGCCACGCGCTTCCTGAAGGACTGCTTGTGCTTCGCCGTGCTGGGATGAGCTTCGCTGCGTGCTCGCTGCACGGCACTTGCAGACTCACAAAGCCGCTTCTTGCCAGGAGATAATGGCAGCATCCCCTCTCATTTTGTTTTCTTCTCAGTTCCTTTATGCAGACTGCTCAAGGGTTGCTTGGTTCTTCAGACATTATAGCGTAATGGTATTCTTTAAATCCTAAGTTTGTATTCAGCCTAACTCTCATCAGCGTGTCTTCCATAACGGAGAACAAGCCAGGTGACCGTGCCATCTTTCTGGCAGTCCAGGTTGGTGAGACAGTGTGACTTCTCAGACTCTTCTCAGACTCCCTGGCAGCTCTTCTCTGCGGCACAACGTGCTACCATTAGTTGGCTTCCTCATGACACAGTCTAGTTCCTTACCAGTAACTATGGATGACATCTGTTTTCTTGCTGCTTTACGCAGAAGAATCAATAATAGAGCTGTTTCTTTGACGCTGCCATGACCAATGTAATCTGGAGCACGGTGAGCCTCCTAGAAAGAAGGCTTTTTGCATCATCTGAGGATCTCAGCTGCTGTTCATAAAATTGCATCTCTGTCCGCGGAGGTAATGCGCTTCAACCTTACATAAGGAAGAGCCCCCAAGAAGTGTACGTTGAATTCCCTGCACAGTATGTATGAATATTAAATATTTGTGCGATTGGCTGCCTTAAACACCCCATCAATATTTATAACTGGTCGGGGGGGCAGTGGGAATTCTTCAGTATAAATTATTTCAAGCCTCGTTTCTGTAACACTGCAGTCTTTGCATTCTGGAGGACTAAAGATAGACGACACGTAAAAATGGAAGCAGTTCCCTTCTTTCGCTTCAGGATTGCAAGGTTATATAATTTAGAGAGAAGTTTCATTTTACAGGTTTTCAGGGTCAGTTTAATTTTTGAGGATCCTTTTTAATTCTAAAATGCAGATTCCTTTATCGTCTCGGTATCGAAATAAGAATTTTTAGGGAGATGAAAGAGTTAAAGATTTATTTAGGTTTTCGCCTCATTATGCGGCCAATTGTTTTGTAATACCCTCCCTGCCTTTTAGAAAACTAATCAGAAACTCTGTAAGGCTAATGAAATGCTGAATTTCTGAATATTAAAAAGTTAGTGCTGTTCTTTACACAGGCGCTTCCAAAATGTGCCTTGTGACGCAGAGCAGATTTTATTCCAGGGAGAATACGGGACCTTACGAACCATGGGAACTTCGGAGGATGACTGCTAAATAGCGGTGTGGCATTTTGAAAGCGAACCTCCATCTCTTTTGCTCGTTAGCTGGGTGTAGTAAAGTTCATCACTATTCATTGTAGGTATAGTTTTATGACACCTGCATGTTGACTTCTTTTTCGCCAGCCTTTGTGGACTTTTTGTGTATGTATCTGTGGAGCCTGCAAACTGATCTGCAGGTCTTGGCTACTTACTTTTGTGTCTTTATCCAAGTAGATCTCATTCTCCCGAGGACCGGTGGTTTTAGAGGCTTTGCAGAGCTTGTGAGCCACAGGGCACTTCCAGGGTGTGCGGATTGCAGCTGATGCTTCTCCACAAACGTGCCTCCCTCCGAGACCAGTGCAACCACTTCTAAGGTCGAGGCCGATCAGCCTCTCTGAACGCCCTGTCCTTGGCGCCTCAGTGGACACTGTGTCCCCAGAGTTTCTTGCTTCGAAGCCTTTCAGCTGAGCAACTGCAAGATGTGCTCCACGATGACCCTCAGACATGATTTTCTCTCCTAGAGTATTATTGTTTGGACAAATCCAGTTGGCTTCTGCTTTCTCAAGGATAGTAGGAGAAGCTATAGCTGCTTCTGCCCATCTTTGCCAAGCCTTCACTGCTAGCCGCATGGGCAGTGTTGAAGGGTGGATCGGTCCTTGTTAGGGTACCCCATCCCCCAAACTGCCTCTGCTGCACAGGGTGATGCTGGCTCTTCCCTCCCTGGCTGCAGCCTCAAAGGAGCCTCTGCACAAAAAAGCTGCCTTCCTCCTGGTGCAAATTAACGGAGGCAGACCAGAGGGGATGGGGGCAGGCACCAAGCCCCTGCAGCCTCCGTGGCTGCTCCAGCGCTGCCGCACGGGCTGCACGGAGGGATGGGAGCCAGGCACAAGCTTGCTGCTCGTAGGTTTTCAGCGGGGTCCCTCAGCAACCGTGGATGCCGAGGACGCCGCCAACCCTGGCAGAGCGGCCCCTTGCTCATTAAGTAGGTATAAGCCACAGCCAACTCCGCCGTCTCATTCCAGCTCTGATCTACCCGTCGTCTTACGCCTTCCACCACATCAACTGATCGGATTAATTGCCGTGCAGCTGGGATTATGAGGTGGAAGGGGGGGAGTAACTGGGAGCAGATGAAAGCTTTTATGCTGCTTCCATTCACCCCCAGATCGTTACCCCTCGTGTTGCCGAGCGTTCCTGGGCTTGCCACATCTCCCATGCTACTTTGTCATCTGCTAGCGTGGCCGTGGATGGCTTGCATCCTTGCCACAAATAAAGGAAGCTAAAACCTCATGAGAAGCCCTGCCAGAAGCCCTCCTTTTTAAGATAGCTGTTGCAGCCTGATCTGAATGTGTTGGGAGGAAAATGACGATTTTACTCCTGTCGTTCATACCCTGTGCATCAAGGCTAAGATACTCCTGTTGCTTTCAGGGAAAAATCTATTTTAAACTCCTCTCTTAGCCAGTATTTTTGCAGAGGAAAGAAAAGGGCTTGAGGCTAAACTTGATCCTTGCAGGCTACATTTTTCAGTACTGGAAGGCTGTGACTCAGTGGCCTCTGGAAGCTCTCCAAGCTATCAGTAGCTCAAAGGAGGAATTAAAAACTCAGCGAACTGCCTGTTGTCCTGAAACTTGTTTTGTACGTGCTATGGAAGAGATGAGAGATTTGAAAGAAGGCGGCCCTGTCTAAGAATCATTAGCTATAACAATCAGAGCAAGCAATGAATATTTATTTTATTAAAATGCTTAGACGTCTTTTAATGAGCCTTTTTGCCGAGTTTGTGTGGAAGAATTTGCCAAAATACCACATAAATCCCAAGGTACCTAATAGGCTTCCCCACTTGGTCTTCTGTCCCTGACAGTCGTTAAGTAGAGATGTCAGAATACCTGGTTTCTCCCCCGAAATGGGAAGGAGAGACCGAGTAGCATTTCTGACATTTTTCCAGACAGTTGTGAAAGCTGATGTGAACAGAGATATGTCCTGTGCTAGCCTTTGAAACCAGGTTTGGAGGTGGCAGGAGGAATCTCAGGAAGATGAGTCTGAGGCTGGGTGTTAGGCAATCAGTTCGTCAGAGCTCAGGGAAGAAGACAGCCCCTTTGGCTGAGCCTCTGCTTCTAGACAAGAGTGGTCCTTCTTTCAGGCTAGAGCCTTTATCTCCAGATCTGCCTTGCCCTCATCCCACATCAACGTCGGATGGATATCTTGGATCTGTCCACCCCTGATGGCTAAGGTTTACTTTCAAGTCCAAGGCACAAGAGAGCAAAATCAGCACCTCAGATTAAAATAGGAACCAAACTCAAAAGTTTCTGGACCCTTCAGGAAGTCACACAGGAAAAGAGCTGAAAACGGAGCTTGTGAGCCCAGCCCAGGGATTGAAGTGAGTGATCTTCTACTCTTAGGAATGCCTTACTTAGAAAAGGAGAACTGTAAGAAAAGGCAGCGGCATGGCTCGGTGCCTTCAGATGCGGCCTGCCAGGGTGTATTCCTTATCACAAGCAGGAAACATCTTCCCAACCTTTTTTGCCGCATTTCCCCAGTTCTCAAGAGCACGGGTTGACTGAGCTGGCCTGCCCAAGAAACTCAGTGAAGGGATCCTTCCAAATAAAGCCAGTGCTTTCATACGTGCGAGGACTTGGTATTGCTGTACCTCAGCAGTGTATTCTGAAGTGGTCATCCCCGGACAGAAAGCTTATCAGAGAAAGACATTTTGGTGGTCTTTGGAAAGCTGGAATTTGTCATCTCCTCAACAAACATCTCCATCTGGAGGAGCCGGAGCTGGAGATCTCTTCACCAACACAGCAGAGAGAAAGATTTCTATCAAGCTTGGTACCTAACAGCCAGAACTGCTCACAAAGTGTTCGACTACCTCTTTCTTTGTGGATTCCCTGGTCATAAACTGCTCATTTGCTAAAACAAAATTATTTTTCAAGAAATGTGCTAATTCAAACAAGAGTTTAAACACAAAAGGCTTTCTTCTTCCAAAAGAGGGATTTTCTAGTTAATGCAGCGAGGGGGAGTAGCTTAATTTAACGACCAGCTTGGTGAGTTTGGGCTCTCAGCTGAAATATAGCAGTACCCAGGTTGTGTTCTTGCTCCTTGCATCCTGCTCCTTCTGGAGCAGCCCTAGCAGGGCCGACTCACACAAGGATCTGCTGAGTCCCCATTGTGCCTTGGCGCAGGCCAATCACTGAGCCTGAAAATCCTCTGTTGTAGGCAAATTCTCTGGTTGCTGGTTGTTGGCTGTCCAGACCAAGCCTGTAAGGTGACAAGCCAACATGCCGGCGGGGACAGGAGTCCCTTGCAGTAGAGAACCTACAGCCAGCCCTAGCTGTAACGAAGCTTGGCTGTTTCCAAGTCTGCTGGCATGAACATCAGCACTTGAGCTGCCTTCAATTCTTCCCCTAGCACTGCAGCCTAGTTGATTTTTTAAGGGGCAAACTCATGTTTTGAGTTTTGCTCACTTGAACCTGGCTGTTCAGACAGAGGAGTTGGCTTGCTGGCAAAGGCGTGCTGCTGTCAGTGCGGTGGCTTGCGTGCATCGGGCTTGCAGTGGCCGTGACTGCAATTTGTTTGTTTTACACCCGACGTCCGCCCTCGGAAGGACTTCATGTGCCTTCGTCTGTAAGTGGAGCACCGAGCCCCTGGGGATCAATCCCCGCAAGCAGCAACAGAGCCATTCCATTGCCAAGAACAGTCTTCCATCCAAAAGAAAATAAAAGGTGCATCATCCAAAGCCTTAATCTTACCACATGGCTGGGTGAGCTTCAGCCTTTGGTAAAGGGTTTCCCCTTCACCAATGCCAGTGATAACGCGAGTCCCAGCTGCAAGCTGGGATTTCCTTTGGGAACCCTCACCTCCACAGCCACCACCCAAGCAAGACCTTGCAGGTTGGTGGCTGTCACCATGTGCCTCCGAGTGCCCTGTGGTTGTAGGGGCACTATTTGTAGACCTGGCTGGAAAAATTCCTACAAAGCAGTTTCACATGTTTCTTCTTGTTCTCTTTTGCCAGTATGCCACTGTTAGCCAGGCGGTTGCCTGTCAGAATTTATGGGAGGAAAAAGGGGAAGATTTTGCTTCCGGTATGTTCCCTGGTCCTTCCAGCTGCTACTTATGGGGTGTGGGAATGCCTTGAGGTTCCTCTAGGAGACATATGTGGAGCTAGGGTTGTTGCAATGGGAAACCCATAACAAATTTAGCAAAAAGCCTGGATTTCTTCACTATGCTTCTTGTGAACAACTTGCGTTGTTACTCCTTGTGGTTTTTTCCAGCTGGAAGAACAGGGTGGTGCCGCAGATTATTTTCGTTCCTAGTGCCTCCTAGGCTAGAGGCACGATCGTCAGTATGCGGGGAAGGCAAGTATTAATGAGTAATCTTTCAGAAGCATCTCTCTCTGTTTCAGAGTCTCCTGAAATTGGGCCCTCAGTTGTAGTTCACACAACAGTGACGTTTGGAAGCAAGTACCTGGATTCAGACCCTGCGGAGGTGCAGCAGTTAATTCTCAGTCACCTGGAGAGGATTGTGCCGTCCCTACCTAAACCGGCCAGCATCAAGTGTCAGAAATGGAGGTACTCCCAGGTGGGTAGTCTGTGGTGGGATCAGTCCGCTGGGAGGATGCTCCTGGTGCAACGCTGTAGTACAGACTTGCGATGTATCACAAGAAACAGGCCATCACGCGGCCCAGTGATTTTCATCCTCAGGCAGCAAGAGGAAAGGGGATAGTTGCTGAGTATCCATAATACATTCCTCCACGTAGCCATGGGCAGCATCCACGGCCGGCCAACCACAGCCAGGTTATTTCTAGTCACCTTTTTACACGGTGGACCTGGCTTAGCGGTAAGTTATGCAGCACTCTCGGTAAATCGGGACAGGAGCAGCGCACAGGAAGGGACTAAATCCCACACGTGGTGAGATTTTCACTGGTATTTAAAAATGTGACTCAATCTGTCTCTTCTGCATCCAGAACTATGTGATACTATTAGCAAAATTCCCACCCGACCACAGAGTAGCAGAAGTCCTTGCACTCAGACGTATTAATTGCTATTATTTGATTTGGCCCAGTTCTTTTTAACGGTATGTTATGCGAAAAATATTTAAAGTAAACTGCCTAAGGGTAATAATAGCAAAATGTGTGTATTTTACAGACTTCTTTTAAAAATCCAAGGAAATTGTTGGCAATTTCCTAAAGTATTGGAATGTATCTACATGTTTACCCAAAGCCTCTTAAGTTAAATTGCATTCGTGAAATTGAATGTGGAAGTTGATGCAAAATATTTACTTAAAGCAGTCCCCTAAAAATTTTTCCTGCTATGAAGTCTGGAAAAGTTACTGCAGATGACTGTTGTGAAGTCTGCTCATACCCCTTGATCTGCATCCAACTGAGGAACCTGGTCTCATTAGCACAAAGTTTATTTTTCTGTGAGTTAGATATTGGTAGTTTGCAAATCACTTCGCAGTGCACAGTCTTTGTTCTCAGTTGTTGTATACAAATGGCCTTCACATAGGTTTTAATGTTTCCGATGACTCATACAAAAATCATGGTGTGTTTTATATGGTCTTCTTTATCAGTTCAGGGGGTTTTTTTTTGCTGGTGACACTGTCTCTGTACAGTCGTCACTGTTAGGGCATCCTTTTCTGGTTGTGACTTCAGGTCTTTTCGTTATCTGCTAACTTTCTGCTTCAAACTGCTTGCGAGCAGAAGAGCTGCAGGTCGTGGGGAGGAGAAGAACTGGATCTCTCCCCAACAGACAGACACTTGGTTGGTCAGCTCTGGAAAGGGCTCCCAAAACAAAGAAGTGTTTTTAAACAGAGTTAATACACCCTAGATACTGCTGCTGTCACAGAGCTTTATCACAAAAGGTGTCAAATTCAGCTACTTTGTTTATATGTGCAAAGAAAGGGCTTAATATGCCTTTTCCTTGCACTACTCACACTTTTAGCCTAGTGTCGAATGTGATATTTAAGTATATGCATCATATATGGCCCATTCTGATTTATTTCACCAAGAAAATGTGAATAAAGGAAAAGACAAGAACAGCAGTTAATTTCTTACTCCTGGGAAAAAAAAAAAAAAGGGCTCAATTGCGTTCTACCAAACAACTATGCTTTTTGAATCCTGGCAAAATTATAGCCATACAAGATTTATTGTAACCTTGTACTTACTGCTTCATCTTTTAGGGATAGCTGGAACAGTGACTGTAGGAATGAACTCTTATTTTCCAGAATCGCTTCAAAATGGTTGTCTTCCTAAATCACTAGGTGTGCGTCTTGTTACCCCTATTTAAAAATTAGATTCAGGCATCATACTGCTGGATGGTGCTCTATTATTTTCTTAAACCGCTGTACAATTTACGGCTCTTCCCGCTTTCTTCTCCTGCCTCTGTTGCCTGCTATCCACCACGCTGCTACTGACCGTAACCACCGACTTCAGCAGCTGCTTGTGCTTTATGGCTGTGTCACAGGAGGAATTACCACCAGTCTTTAATTTGGTGGATGAATGTCAATATGTCTTAGATTGCAAATAAGTCAGCGGAGGTCAGATCCCTTATCTCAATAAAGAGATCTCTATTGCCACCCTATAAAATAATCACTACCTAAATTAAATATCTGGGACAGAGCTCCCTCTTTCTCTTAAAGCTGTCTTTACTTACAGTTACAACAAGCTGTTGCCACAGAAGCAAAGGGAACTGATAAGATGGATGCGTCTTTTCCCTGACTCTTTTAGACGGGATTTATCCTACTTGTTAATTAAATCCGACTGTAACGTCCTTCACATGGCCAAACACAATCCTGGGATTAAAATGCAGACATTACAATTATCCATGGCAGATGAGAGGGATTAGGACTTCCAAACTTCTACTGATACTGCTTAGCAGCACAGCTGCAATTCTGGATCTCCTCTACTTTAATTATGATAAGACACTATTAGCATTCAGAGCCAACAGCTTCCCAACCCATCACGTCTCTCTCACAGAGTCACTTTATATGTGGAAGGGATACTGGGAAAAGACAGAATGATAGAAATTGGACCTCTTCAGAGGGGAACCTCAGCGGGAACAGGTCTCTAGCCCAACCTGTTGCTCGGAGCAGAGCTATCGCCAGCATAGGTGACCTCAGTCATGGCTTTGTCTAGCTGAGCCTTGAAGCCTTTAAGGATGGAGATCCAACAGGCAGTGCCATTTAGCCAAGGGTAATTTGGAATTTAAGTTGGACAACACCTTCAGAAGAACTTGAAGAAGGGGCAGGATCATTCCTTTCCTCAGGCACTGTGTCTAGAGTGAGGGCCTTTACTACCCTGAGCACGCTGTCTTGCTGCAGGTGAAAAGATGCAGGCTGGGATGTGGAAATACTGATCCTGTGGTCAGTACGACAAACCAGAAGCTGTTTGGTACAGCCAGCATCAGATAAACGCTGGGTAGTCAAGAAGGAGGGACACTCAAAAAGCCTTGTTCTGCTAAACATTTCTTCGTTGTTCAATGCTCAGTGACCCCGATCTGTAAGAAAAAATTAAGAATAAATTAAGACCTAAAATTCGTCTGAGAAAGATGATCTCTGTCTGGATTTACTGTATGTGGCTAGACTGCTCTTAAGTTGAATAACGGAGAACAGGTGGGAACTGGCTACAAATTCATTTCAGAGAATGACCTCCTTTAAAGAGATGCTAACATGCCAGTAACACAAAATGCAGACAGTAACATAAATGTGGGTGTTTTGCAGCTGATCCATACTTAGGAATGGCAGATAGCAGCGTAGGGGTGGCTAGCTGAACGTACATTTGAGTCAATGGAAAAATCCCCTGGACTGAACAAGCTGCCTTGGAGTTCAGGTCTCATTCTCTGAAGCTGACAGTCGCACAATGGCATGCAGTAAGGGTTTACTGCACAGGAATCCAAAACATGTCTTTGGACCAAAGGTAGAAAGTCAAGAAATGATCAAAAGAAAACTGTACTCCCTGTATCATGCTTTATGATCTTCTTGGTGTGATCTCTGTTACTGCTCTGCTGCTGTGCTGCTGCTTTTCTTTTCTCTCTCTCTCTCTGGCTTTCTAGGTAATTTTCCCTCATGTTCAACATTTCATCCTTCGGGGTCTTGTTTTATCATTCCTTTTCTCAGACTATTTCTTCCTACTTTCCTCCTTCGATCGCTTCATCATCAAGCTGTCCTGCATCTTCTTTTTTACGCCTTCTGCCTGAGCCTGCCTTGCCCTCCTGTTTACCTTTAGGCCAGTGCTGCTGCTGCCTTATCTGCGCTCTGAGATTCCCCGGTGCCGCTCTGGGATGCGCTGATTTAGTACAACGTGGAGGCTCAGCCTTTGTACGTAGGTTTGAAACAGGCTAGAACAACACGCGACGCGGCCAAGCGCGGTAAAAACGCAAACGCTGTGTGCTTTTTACTCTGCTGTTTGTCTTGTTCTCCCCGTGAGTTCCAGGTAGCTTCAGGTTAAGAGGTACTGTCCGAAGCAAAGTCCGTTCACTCTTAAAAGTGTTACACACAACTGCTCTAGAGCTGCCACTCCGCGGATACAAGTTTAATGGAGGGTATAGTGCCAGGAAAATTGTATTTGAAATTAATACAATGCATATATTGAGAAAGACATTAAATATTTATCAAAGCAACCTCCTTCAGAACTCGTCCCGTGCTACTTACAGAGGAAGTGTTGATTGTATCTCTAGCAGTGTCTAAAAACGGTTGCGCTGCCCAGATGGGAAAGGAGACCAGCGTAGCAGAACTGGAGGCGGGGTGGGTTGTCCCAAGGCTTGCGCAGCGGCGTGAAGTGTGGGTCACCGTGACAGCAGTTACTCTGCAGTCTCCCTTGCTTCCCATCCAGGAAGGTCACCTGGTCCACTCAGTCGTGTTGCCGGCCCTTGGGAACGGCAAGCTCCCTTTCCTTTGTTGAACAGTTGCACGTCTGGGGGTTTTTGGAAGCCCACCTTTGCTGATGTGAGATCACGTCTCTTCATACCTTTTGGCTTAGAGATCTCCATATCCAGGATCAGGCAGTTCGTTTCTGCTGAAGTGGGCTGAGAATGAGACAAGATGGGGCTGTAAAGTTTCTAAATTTCCACATATAGGAAAGTTTTATTCTAATTATTTTACTCCAGAAGATCTTTGATCATTAATGCTAGGACCTACGCTTTGGGATGGGAGAGGTGCTTCGTATGAAGGCGTGTTTGTCAGGAATGTGGACCTTCCTGATGTGAAATTGAAGTAAATAAAACATGTTCTTTTCCATCTGCCTCTATGCTTTTTTTTTTTTTTCAGGTTACAAAAGCTGTGCCCAATTGTCCGGGACGGATGATTCTTCATACTCAACCTCTCCTGATTTGTGGGGGCGATGGATTTACTCGCTCCAACTTTGATGGCTGTATAGATTCTGCTATAAGTCTTGCGGAGGCTGTGAAGTCTCATTTATAGCAGTTTCGAAGTCAACTGCTAAACGTAGTTGAGATTTATGCTGAATTTTACTATGATTGATTGAATTCTAGTTTAGCGTTAACCTCACTGGCCTCTATCTTGCAAAAATAAATCAAGGAAGATCTATTGGTGTGCTGTAATCATTTTTGGGATGGGATTGAATTGAATTTTCCAGGATCTGTGCTGTGAGTGGTTACTTTGCTTGAAGTAAAGCTTTTTCTGGCTCTAGGCAGAGGCGCTGAGCTCCAGCAGTCTTGCCAGGTCTCCTGATGCTTTTACAGCCCATGAAAATGGTGTCAACGAGAGGAGCCTGACTTGAAGCAGCACAAAACCCCATGGAGCTGCAGAGTTTGCTCCTTGTCTGAGCATTGGGATCTCTGGAAGTGACAGAAGGTACGTGCATAATTGATCCCAGAGGTTTCCTGCATACATGTGGTCATTTCTTCTGGTGCGGATCAGCCCTGGTCATGGGGAATCCCCATGCTGGCCATGGGGAATCAGCGAGGGAATCCCCCTTCCAGGTGGCAGAGGAGTCTGGCTAGGAGCAGCCAATACGGAAGGGGGTTTAGCTGCTCTGCCTGGCGAATGCCAAGGCAAAGGAGGGAAAAAGAATTTATCTAAGCGTGGCCCGTGGCAGCGCGTTAGTAAGAAAACTGTGCTGACATTTCAGGCTTACATCACCACCACCATAAAAACTCAAAGTAAGCAGCCAGTCTGAAAGTGAGGTGAGTTCTAGACAGCTGTGTATCTTGGCAAAACAGGTGGAGAAATAGAGGGACAGGTCCAGGGAAGGATATAAGCACATGTGTGAGTGAATCATAGAATCACAGAATGGTTTGGGTTAGAGGGACCGTAAAGGTTATCTGGTTACAACCCGCCTCCCGCTAGACCAGCCTGTCCCCACAGCAGAGATGCTCCAGCCCTTGGAGCATCTTCATGGCCTCCTCTGGACCTGCTCCAACAGGTCCGTGTCCTTGTGCTGAGGACTCCAGAGCTGGACACAGGACTCCAGGTGGGGTCTCACCAGAGGGGAGCAGAGGGGGGAACTGCAAGCGCACATTGCCGGCTCGTGTTGAGCGTCTCATCCACCAGCACCCCCAAGTAGTTGTTCTCAGAGCTGCTCTCAAGCCATTCTCTGCCCAACCTGCATTTGTGCCTGGGATTGCCCCGACCCAGATGGAGGACTCAGCCTGGTTGAACTGCATGAGGTTCACACAGCCCCACCTCTCCAGCCTCTCCAGGTCCCTCTGGATGGCCTCCCTTCCCTCCAGCGTGTCAATTTAAACAAAAACGACTTTATTTTTTAAGGTGGAGTAGAAAAGTTGATGTTCCTCTGGACGTGCTCCAGACAGCGGGCACTTAAGGGTCTCTGTGGCGATATCTGATTTTCTAGATGTGAGCCTGGTTTTAGCTTTCCCACGCAAAGCGGGTGATGAGTGGCGATATTTCAAAGAGGCCGCTATATCCAGAAGGATGGCAACAGAAGATATTTGTCTGGTTGATTTCCTGGGTTTTTCCCTGGGTGGACATAATTTTCGATTAAGTCGCAGATCCATCAATTACAACCCATATCTCCTTGTTCCCAGACGAGGGTGACGGCTGCATTTGATCTCCTCTATGTCACGAGCCACAACTAATGTTTAAAGTTGAATTAAAGCGTTTCAGCTCTCAGATGATGATATTGTTATCTTCTTCATCACAGTCACAACTACGCATTGGCATCTCCTGCTAACAGAAGTGTTGGGAGACCTGTGGCTCAGACAGGCGTGACCCACACAACATTTGCCTCAGTAGCACCATGCAAGGCCATTTCCGTGGCACAACTGTCACGTCGTCCTCAACCGGATGCGTTTGGGAAAGCCAAGCTTGCCGCACTGAGCTCTCGGACCCCTTCCCCTCCCAGACCGCCTCCGCTGAGCTTTGCAGCCCCTTACACCTTCTTCTAGGCGACGCCAGGGCCGACCACCGTGCGCGTCCGCGGGCTGCTCTTGCAGAGATGCTTCCGAACGCAGTAGCGACTGGAATATTGGGCAGGAGCAAGGAGGTGTTTGGGGCTTTTCCACCCCACAGGGGGGATGTGTCCGCGCTGCTGCCACCACCTCACGGGTTCTATGACAGACCTGTCGTATTCTATCCCATTGCGAATTTTGGAGGAGGCCCTGGCAGAGATGGGCTTGGAGTCGTGGCACACCCTCTCCTCCTGAGGGGCATCCCTTGGGCGTGGGATTAGAGCCCTGCGGGTGAGGATCCCACCCTGGCTGTTCTCCATCCACTCCTGGCATCTCACCCTGTTTGCAGATCCCCGAGATGGGGTAAAAGTGCTGCGAAGTGGATAAAAGCCGTTTAGAAACCAAGTGTCGTAGGAAGCCACGGGACGCTGCTGGGAGCCCCCCCTCAGAGCCACAAAGCTTGACCCCCAGAAGTGCTATTAATGACGTGCTAAAAGAGCTCTCTTTGCCCCCAGCCTTACATCTGCAGCCCCAACAAGGACAGATCTGCTCGTTTTGTGCCCCGGGGGCTTCAGAGACCACGCTCTTCCCGAGGCCCATCACACCAGTTGCGGTGCCGAGTGGGAGAACGTGCAGCTCCCAGCTAAACTAGCTCTAGGTGAGCTCCGGGGTGAGACCCTGTGGCCGTACACAGTACCCCAAGCCCATTTACACCTTCCAAGCTGAAGGCCGGGACTCTGCCGCGTCCATGGATGTGTCCCCATGTCATACTTGCTGGCGGGGGGAGGCAATCCCTTCCCAACCTCTCCATCCACAGCAGGGCTGCGTCTGCCACCACGCCAGGCTGCAGAGAGGGTGCCTTGCACGGGACGTATTGCGGCTGTTAGTTGGAATAGCTCGGTGCGTTTAGCGCGGTTTGTAGGAATTTAGCCCATTTCTAGGAAGCGCTAGGAGGAGGAGGAGGAGGGGGAGGCAGGCGCCCAGCTCCTCGCCTCACATCGATTCACAAAGCACGTGCCTCCAAGGATCTGGCACTCCCTGAGCTGCCCAGCGAGCGCCTTGAGCCGCTGCGCAGAGATTTCCCCTGGGGCCAGAGCCGGTTTTGCCTCTAATCCAGGCTCTGGTTTGGATGTGCCGTCTGTAAGCCGCTTTGTGTGGCTGAGATGAAGCCCTGAAATCCCAGAGCCTCCTGCTGCTGCTCTGCCCGTCTCCCTGCACTGCCTGGCTATTAGCCTCCTTAGGATTTTTTGCTTAATTCCCTTATTCAGGTGGCACCTTCAAGACGAGCCGGCGATGACACCACCGCGGTGCTGCAAAGCACGGCCAGCGCCTCCAGATGCCGTAGAAGAAGTAGCCCCACACGGCAGTGAAACGGCCTTTGCCAAGGAGAGGGAGTGACCGGCTTTCTTTTTGGGAAGAGCCGCACAAAGTTTCTCCTCTGGAGGGAAATGAATTGAAAAAAGGTGAGAAATGACCCCGGCGAGAGCGATGGGTGAATGGCAAGCGGAGAGATTTAGCGCTGGGCAAAGAGGGTGCCCAGCAGATTGCTTGGAGGTCTTGGGGTTGGGACTCGCAGGGAAGGGCGAGCCTCCTGAGTCTTGTCATTCCACGGTTTTCATCCCAAAAACAGCCGAGCAGTGCTATAACCATCTGCTTCGGGCATCGTCCCAGCCGGGGGGAAAGAAACTCCCAGGTACACCCCTCCCAGCGCAGGCTGTCACCCTTCTCCCTGATGGCTCGGGGAAGCTGGGGAAGGGTTTTAAAGGCGAGGGAGTTTAAGGGCGAGGACTTTAATGCCAGCCGGGGCCAGGGGGGCGAGCAGAAAGCTGCTGCTTTGCCCCAGCCAAGCCCTGACGTGCCTGCACAGGGCCCGGCTGTGGGAAAATGAGCCCCTTCCCCGCCGCCCCGTGCCGCCCCACCACTCAGCCGCTCACCAGGACGCTGCGGTAAACCACAACTCGGCTTGAAATTATCTTTTCGGCACAGGGTTCCTGTCGAGTCGAGTGGCACCTCCTCCCTCACCTGTGCCGGTGCCGAGACATCCTTCCTTTCTCAGCGCTATCATCTCTTCACATCTCTCCTCCCGGACGGTCACGCACATCGAGATCTTTTAAAGCGAAGCACGCCCTGCTGCCAGGACCCAGGTCTTGTTTTTTCCCCCCCTGGAGGTTTTGGGGGCATGGGAGTGATGCCGGCACCACGCATAGATTTGGCCACCCTCGGACGTTTGTCAGCCCAGATTGGGGTTGGGGGATAAAAAAAAAAAAAAAAAAGTAGTGGTCAGTAAGTTCCTGCTTCCCTGCTCAGGGCTGGAATATAGGTCAGCCTCGGCCCTGGCGGCTGCTTTCCGCACCCAGAGCAGAGGAAAAGGGGACGAGGTGGCAGGGGAGGAGCGGCTCGGCCACCAGCCTCCTTTGCAGTGCAACAGGGGATCCCAACTCAGCCCCTCAAAGCCAAGCGCAAAACAGCCGGCGTTTTATTTGCAGCCACCGAGGGGTCGGCAGGCGCGTGGGCATCCCCCCTCACGGCAGAAATGGAGCCTTGGAAACGCTCCAGTACAAAGGCGGTTTTGTTCCCGAGCTGCTCACAAACGCGTTGGTGGCTCCGCATGATTATTGCTCTTTATAGGGAGATGCTGGAGCAACTCCGGTCCAAAAGCCGGACTATCCCCTGCACCCTGCTCATTTTGGATTTGCTCCCTCTCTCAGCACACCCGCGGGGTGCAAATCCCACTCTCCTTTTATTTAAAAGGCAGTTTGGGGTACCTGGTTGGAAATGTGAAGCACGAACAGGGCGGGATTGGAGCAAGAATAACGCTTGATGTGCCACAGTCCAGCGTTTAGCCAGTCCCCTGGCCCTTGCCAAAGGATTTTTGAGCAGGACACAACAGCTCTGGGTTAGGGAGAAAACTGGGGTTTCCATCCCAAACGTGGATGGAGGTGGTTTCTGGCCGTTTTGCCGGATAAAAGAGCTTGTCACATTTGCATCCCCAGGAGCGTGCGCTGGAAACGGGCAGCGAAACAGCAAATGAAAGGGACCCGCCTGTTTCTTTGCTGCTCTGTGAGGGGGAGCTGACCCCCTTTGCGTGGCAGACGCTCCTGAGGAGGGTACAAGGGATGGTCACAGGTCAGCTCCCATGTGTTCTGCTTCCCGTGTGTCCCCGCTATGGCAACGGACGCAGGTGCCGGCCGCTGACTCCCTCACTGAGTATCCACCGTCCGGATTCAAGGCAGACAGACCTGACACCATCCTGGCAGAGCCACCACCAGCCCAACTAGCATCCCAGGCTTTTTCTGGCATCAGTGACAGCATCTCGAGGGGGCTGTTCCCCCTTCCTCCCTCTGCACCACCCGGAGCCACGCCAGCGCCAGGAATGCTCCCTCCCAGGGCCAGGGGAGCAAGGCAGCTCCCCACAGGGAAGGAAATGCCCCCATGAGAGGATCCAGTTCTGCATCTGCAGAGCTATGGGATAATTTTTCCCACCGCTGGTTGCAACTGGCACATCCATTGTGCCCTGGAGGACTCCGGTGGTCTGGGCAGGCTCAGAGGCTGATCTGCCCCGCGGGGGGGGCCCAGCAGCAGCGCCCACCTTGCAGACCTGCTCCACAGGAGCTGGCTGGCACCGCCACGCGCTGGGAGCACTGTGGGGCTTGGAAAGGGGTCGTGGGAAAGGCATGTCGCTCCATGCACGCATTTCGGATGTGAGGACTTCCTCCATCATCCCGAAGTGCTGTTGAAATGCCACCTTGGGGACCTGTGGCACAAGCCCTCAGCCCTCTCCGGTGAAGAGTGGAGAGGTCAGTCTGCTCCGAACTCAGGGCTGCTGGGGCGGCGAAGGCTGCTAACCCCTCGCTAGCTCCAGGCAAGGTGGCATCCACCTCCATCTGCTCCCCCGGGCTGGCCTGTGCCCGGCCGGCCAGGCTCCGCTTGCAAACAAGGATGCTGCGTACCGGCAACCTGCAGAAGCTGTTGGAAATTGGGGCGATAAACCATAAAATCCTAGGGTTGGCAGGGCCCTCTGGAGATCCCCCAGTCCCACCCCCTGCCAGAGCAGGGTCACCCAGAGCAGGGGGCACAGGAACGCCTCCAGGCGGGTTTGGGATGTCTCCAGAGACGGAGACTCCACCACCTCCCTGGGCAGCCTGGGCCAGGGCTCTGCCACCGTGAACAAGCAGCCGGACCAATGTCTCCTGTGGCGAGATAGCAAGGAGAGGGACTGGAAGCTCATTGTTCCCAAGATCATTTCAGCGTGGGAATGGGAAACAAGGAGCTTAGAGGTGGTGTGCGGTGGGATCTTACAGGGCCCCAGTGATGGTGGATGGGGTCCGGGGCATATGAAGAGAGTCTGGGGGAGCTGGGATTGCTCAGGCAGAGACAAGGAGGCGCAGGGGCATCCAACTGCATCTCCCCCTGCCCCAGGGGCACCGGTACAAGCTGCAGCCCGGAAAACCATGGCAAGCCCCGAGGAAAGAGCCTGTCCCCGTGCGAGCGGGGCGTCTCCGGGGCGCATGAGTTGACTTCACCCAGAGAAGAAGATGTTTGTCAGGGCTGGGGTTTAACTCTCTTTCCCTAGAGGATCGCTGCAGGGAGTACGTTTGTGAGAATAAAGGAAACCTCTAGTAGACAATGTACCCCCTTGTCCTCTTCATTGAGAAATTTGGACCAGGCAGCAGATTTCCACCAACCCCCCTCCCCATCCATGTGCAGACCCTTGGGATAAAAGCTACGGCTGGTCCTTGGCAGACCCCCGTTACTAACCTCCTGACCTGGGATGGCTGTTTCTTCGGCTGTGAAGTGCTCCTGAGGTTTTTTTCCATCAGTGCTACACTCGCAGACAGGGCTCCTGCTGAGCGCGCGGTTTAGCTCCAGAGAGAGGAACTTGGTTGGGAGGGAGAATTTCCGGAATAATCCATGCACCAGCCAAGTGGCCAAGCGATGCCTGGTCCTGTCCAGGGGAGGACGGGATTTGCCCTTGTTGTTGCCTGCGTTGCATTGCCACGGCTGGAGAGTAGGGTGAAACCAGACGAACCTCATCCTGCAAAGCCTACGGACATGGGTGCACACCCCAGGGAAACACCAGGAGCTGAACCTCCCTCTTCCCAGCTGGAGCATGGCTGCAGGAAAAGCTGAGACACGGGGTTCGTTATTGCGTTTATTACAAATTACAAGGGCCAGGGTGAGCTTTTGGTCAGAATCTGGTCGTGCTGGACTAGAGGGAACCATAGCAGGCTAAAATCGATGTTGCAGGGAGGGAATGCATTCATCTCTCCCTCTGAACAAATAAATAGCATAGGAAATGATCCACCGCTTAAAGTGGTTTTGCTGGCAATGGTAGGAATGTACTTTTCTTTGCTCAAATCTACCTAAAATACCTAGGTGAAGTTTTCTTGCGGGACTTGTCTACTCCTTTTGCCTCTCTTGCCTGCCAGTATTATTTTCTTAATCTGCTCAGTAAGAAAATGATCTGTTTCTGTGCGGATAATTTTAAACAAAATACAGGAGATGTTGCTTTTGATTTTCCCTGGAGGTCATAGCTGTACGTGAGCCGTATTCAATGATGCAACGTACACACAGAGGACTTCATGGGGGGGGGGGGGGGGG
>VXBO01006046.1:61025-93591 GCA_013400135.1 Rhinoptilus africanus | reverse complement strand
GTGCTCCAGCTGGCCTTGGTCCAACTAGTAATTTTGGAAGGAATATGATATTCAACTCCTAAACTAGTGAGGAAAAGAGACCCAGGACACTGTATGACAGATTTCCAGCGTGCGTCTGTGAGCACAGGCCTTTAACTCAAGCGTGTTAAAGAAATCCTCGCTTCCAGGGAGTGACCAGAGGGTTAATCTCGGCTCCCTCTTGCTCGCTTACTTACTTTATTCTTTGAATAATGAAATAAGCTGTTCCGTAGTCTTTTGAAGGGCTGAGCTTAGCCTTCTTGCAGAACAATACACACTGTGCTCTTGATGTGAGTGCACTTACGCTGAACTTTGAGCTACACATCTGCTGTAAAGAAGTAACTCTTAGTCCCAGTTGGCCATTGCTAGTGCAAGATTCAGGCTCCATCTATGCCTCAGCGTAGTTTTCCTTGCTGCCTGGAAGCCTGACGTGCACAGTGGTCGGGTAGAAACCGTTTGCAAACCTCGTTAAAATGTGCCGGCATGCTTAGCGCTTTCGCTGGGTGGCTGGGAGCTGGAGAGGAGCCCTGCAGAGGGTGAGCACATGAGTAATCTGCAGCCCATTACCAGCAAAGCCCCTTAAATCTGCCCATTGACTTCCCAGCTCTTCTGGGAGGCTGCGTGAGGAATTTCCTTGGGATGTTTTCCGTTGGTGTTGCTGAACAGAGACATGCACTCTGGGCTGATTCTATGTGATTTATGGCAAAGTTGGTCCCGCAGGCTTCCCTTGGGACACTGCACACTTTCTTAATACTGCGCTGCTGGGGATGAGGAATGCCCAGGATGTGGCAGGGGGGACGTATTTTCACCTCCCTACAGGAATATCTCCGAACACCGACAGAAGAGCGAGCACACATGGGGCGAGCCAAGCCTATAGGGGTTGCAAAGAGCCGCAGAGGGGAAATTCATGGTCTCATCCTTCTCTGTGTGAATTGTTCCTAATCTCACTCTTAGGCCCAGGATGACTGGATGAAACCCTTCGCAGGGAGTGCCGCAATGAAAACAGCTTTCCCCACCCTCCCTGTGAGGATGCGACTACGGTAGAAGTTAACCCACCCCCTACGCACTGCTGATGAGCCGGACCTCTAATTGCATCCATCGCTTTGACTCCCCTGATCTCGGGCTGCCGTTCGGGGGGCCGCTCAGAAGCACCCGGACCCGACCCACGGCATGGGTCCTGCCCCACTGGGTGCTGGCGGGGTGGGCGGTGGAGCCCCTGCCAACTCACATGGCCCACAGCCGCCCAGATGGCCAGCCCAGAGGCAGAGGTGATGGAGGAGAGGGGACTCTCCCCTTGGGTTCCCTTTGTCACAGCCGTTCGACTGCTCCCTCCCCAGCAGCAGTCACGTTGACAGATGGCTGGGCAGGCTGCTGAAATAAAACCATGGGAGCAGTGTCACCACTCGGGCATAGCCGGGGCTTCAGATGCTGTGTTTCCTTCCTTAATTGGTGGTTTAAAAAAAAAAAGGGAAAGACGTTGACACCAGGGAAGGGCACAGCATGGCCTCCAGATGCATTGACCAATGTGTATGGTGGCCAGAGTCCTTACGGGGACAGTCCTGTGCTTAGCCAGGGCATCCTGATGGATGAGAGCCCATCTCCTAAGCCGTAGAAAGGAGCTGGGATGGTGGCGGTGGTGGTGGGAAGTGGTATTTCGCGTTTCCAGTAGTTTCCCAAAGCGCTTTCGCTTTATAAATCGGAAGAGGTAGGACAAAGTTGTAGGAAGGAGATTGAAACAGCAAAAGCAGAAGGTGATTTGTGTGGTGGCATCTCACCGGAGACCCTAGTTCCCAAATGGACGTGATTTGTTCGTTATTGTAGGCAGCACTGATGGCATAATTTAAAACCACCGCCAATCTTTTACCCGTGGTGGCGAAGCCAGAGGAGCGACGCGTTGTGGGTGTCACAGTGCCGTAGGAGGGTACGCATGGCACAGCCAGTGCAGCTTCTCCTCGCACCAACTGGAGTGGCCTTTTTTGGCTTGTATGTGTATTCAGTACCTCCCTTCCCTTCCTTCTGGAGAATTAAAGTATCACCCAGTCCGGCAGCCTGGGTAAGACCATGCGAAAATACACCAGAGAAATAATTGTCGTCAAAGAGGCAAATCCCACTTGCGTGCTTCTGCAGGGCAATTCGTGCAGACCGTGTGTGTAGGCATGGAGAGAAGACTGTACAGCAAAAATCCTTCAGCGTGGTGATACCATACCTACCAGTTTAAAACCCTTTCTTCCAGACATCTTGGTGGCCAGTATGTGTGGAGCTGTTTCTTTCCCTCCTCCTTTGCCCTTAGGGTGGCTGTGGATCAGGCAGGCGTTTTGTCCAGTGTAGAGATAGTCTCATCAGAAATCTTTTTCTCTTCACAAGCCTCATTTTTGACCCTCATCCTCTCAGTTTCTCTCCTTCCTGCTGGCGGCACCTCCATCCACATCAACACCCATCAATGCCTGGGGTGGTATGTGTGCACAAAATGAGGTCTTCTTTCCGAAACCAGTCTGGGACCACATTCTTCTTACCCAAGGACCTAAATTTGACCTTGTTGAGTGGAAGTCACAGTGAAGAGAGTAGAAAGACAGGGTTTGCAGCACGGTGCCAGAAGGAACCGTCAGTTCAGTCCTCCAAAGTCAAGATGAGCAGCTTCCATTCATCCTGGAGAGGTTGCCAGGCTTGACCTGAGGATGCCGAGAAATGGTAAAACTAGGACCTGCTTCAATGCTTGATTCACTCCTGGGGCTTTTTTGCAGCGTGACCGTCTGCAGCTGGAACCGCCAGGACTTGATAGGCCTTTTTTCATTGCTCTAAAGAGCCCATTGGTATGTAATAATTCCCTCTTTAACACATGGCGAGGAAACCGCTGCATAATCTTCTTTGGAGAAGCAAAATAGGCCAACCATCTTGATACTTTCCTTTTTGGCCTGGGTCATTACTGAGATGCTGGACGTGGCATCAGGGTCCTGTAATCCCCTGAGGGCGTGCATCCTCTGCTTCGGGGGACTCGGCTCCATGCACAAAGTCAGGAGCTGCAGCACATGCCTCCAAGGGGGAGAGACATCTGAGAGACAGAGAGTTTGAAGGTCAGGATCTGAAGGGGGTCCAGGATCCGAGCTGCTCCAGTTGAAGCAAAGCGACCGAGCGGGTCTTTTTCTCTAGTGGAAAAACCACTGGAGATTGCTGCGCTGGAAAAGCGGAGTTATCGCCAAACACGGAAATGTTTCCTGATCTGTTTACTAATATTTGGTGCTCCTTTCTGGACGGTGTTCAAACTGAAATCCAACTACACGCGTCAGCAACTTCCTGCCCTCCTCCCCACCCTCTCTGCTCCTGCCCCCGGGGGAAAATCAGGGGTGGGAAGAGCTGGTGAGAGGCGAAGAGGGAATAGGATTGCTATTTTCATCTCGCAGAAGAGGTCCTAGAGATGTCAGGGCCAGACGCTGCTCAGAGGGGCATAGCGAGAGGACCATTTCTCGGCGTGCAACCGTCGGCGGTGCTCTCATGGGTGCAAGGGCGAGTGGTGGCCGTGTGACAGCAGGAGGGCATGAATGGACTTTGCTTGACCAGCCCCTCGGGCTACCTTAGCCTGGGCCAGCCTGATTCTTCATGGAAAATAAACAGAATATTACAATTGCCTCATTATTACGGGGATGTTTACAGCCGCCCCAGCGTGTGGGGGAGGGATGGGAGAGCCAGCCAGTTCGCAACTACTGAAAGGTCAGTGCAGCGCACGCAGCTACCGTAACCCTTCGACTACAGCAGGCATTGAATTGTCTACTTAATTACAGAATCATGGAATCACAGAATGGTAGGGTTGGGAGGGCCCTCTGGAGATCCCCCAGTGCCACCCCCTGCCAGAGCAGGGTCACCCAGAGCAGGGGGCACAGGAACGCCTCCAGGCGGGTTTGGGATGTCTCCAGAGTCAGTCCCCCCCAGTTCAGATTTAAGAACATTAAACTGAGACATGCATATAATTCTTCGCTAATAGCAGTCATTATACTAAAAACAGGGCTTTTTCCACAGTCGCCAAAGACGTTCACTCTTGTTGCGTGTTCTTTGGCGTTTGACGTTTCTTTGCATTAGTTGTGAATTATTAACATTATCCTATCTATAGGATAATGTTATAAATGTTATAAAGCAATGGGATTTGGGGTTTTACTTCACTGCTCTGCATGAAATCACAGAGCTGTGTTTTAAGGAGAGGTGGGTTGGGTGGGAGTGGGAGCAGACAGGTTTCCAACAGAGAGGGAGAAAGCCCAAAGAAAGAGGTAAAGCTATCCAAATGGGTTAAAAGTCAATTAAAATCCACCCAAGCCATTTCCTGAAATGCCAGGCAAACCTCGGCCACCGATCGCTGAGTTTTACCACTACATTTCCTGCTTTTGAGTCACGCCAAAGGCTGCTCTTCTTGGCTTGGGCAGGTCTCCTTACTGGAGATGCCCAGGGCAGAGGCACCACAGCTTTCCATGTTGAAAATTAACAATATTAATAACTATGAGCAGCTGCGGTCTTCCACCATGGCAAACCTTGGCTTTCCTCATTTAGTCCTCTCCATAGGCATGACCACCCTTCTTACCTCACTCTTCCTTCAAATGCCCCTCCATTAGTCTGATGCGAATTCCTGGGACATGCCAGGCCTGGGACATGCCAGTCTTACCCGAAGTGGCAAGTGGTTTTGGAGGAAAGTGGCTGCTCTCGGGAGGCACTTATTTATCTAGCAGCACCCTCCAACTTGCAGATCGCCCAGCTTCCTGCTAAGGGCTTTGGGAAATGCCAGCAAATCCTTGAGTGCATGTTTTGAGATGGGTCTGGAGAGAAGAGCCTGGCTCAGTGGTGTTACCACCAACACCCCTCTTCTCCTGAATTTCAAGCCTCCTCGTACAGCCTTAGGGGGATTAGAGACCCCCGGAGAGCTCTACCCAGCCATGAAAAGATGGTACGTCTCACTGCCCTGCCAGTGAAGATACTGGGGGAAACTTTCCATGGAGGACCCACCTAGCAAAGCCCAAGCTTGTTGGTTTTGCACAAGTCTAGAGTTATTTGTCAGCTATTTTACTGACAGCCTGTGGGAAAGGAAGAACAGCTTTTAGTTACTGGTTGAGCACAACAGACCGTGGAAGAGTCTGGAGCTCGACCAGCCAGGCTGGTGTGATGGTAAAGAGACCAGGACAAATAGGTAGTTCTGAAATTTATTCCTGAGAAACCTCTGCGTCAAAATGCAAAAAGCATCCAGAAGCACTGCATCCACTGTGGCTGTATTTGATTGCAGCATCCAGGAGAAAACCCAACTCCAACACCACCATCAAGGTGGGGTGCGTTCTGCCCAGCCTCAACTCATGCCTCATTAAATACCCACCAACAGCACCTTCAAACACCCAGCTGGGCTTGTTCAATCTGGACGTGGGGAGGCTGGGGGGAGGTCTGGGAGCAGCCCCCAGAGACGCTCCAAGGGAGAGCAGCCACGCTGCAGCTGCCCAGAACCTAGTGCTGGTGCCTAGGGTTTGGATCAGAGACCCCCTCAGGTCCCCTCCACGAACAGAGGAATAGATGGTGTCAGATAACGGCTCTGAGTTTGTACTTGGGCTTTCTCTAAAAATAAATCAATTAAAAAAAAAAAAAATTATATATTTGTCTTTCCCCATGAGCAAGATGTGGAAGTTAATGGCCGAGTCAAATAAGACGCCAAACTCCAGTTACATGAAACTTCTGACTTTCTGAAAACACACCTGGCCCAAATTAGGCAGAAAAAACTGCTGATTTTCTTCGCTTGGTTTAATTCTTTGGTTCTTGGGGGTGGTTTTTTGGTTGGTGGGGTGTTTTTTTTTTAGAGTAGAAATCCTGCCACATTTCCTTTCTGAAGCCCCGAGGCATGGTGTGGTATATCCACTGCAGGATGTGACGAGGCTGCTGCCTGCAGCGGTGGGTACTTTGTCTGCCCACCCTGGTGAAGAAGTCAAGACCTCATTTCCCAGCCTCTCTCCTAGCTCATTCCCCCACATCTCCGATCACTGGTTCCCCCAGTTTTGCTTCAAAACCGGGGAGCAGGAATCCTCTCACCCACTGGCATCCCAGGGAGTGGAAAGGATTTGCGGATGTCTGGTGGAAACCCATCTGCCAGGCTGTCTGGGAAGGCACCCATCACTCCAGCACAAGATCAGCTGAGATCTTCTCCTCTCTGAAAATTGTTTCAAGTTCATCAGGTCGCAATTTTTACCTTTTTTTTTTTTTTTCCCCCATGGAAAATATTCCACTGGAAAATTTCTGATCGGTCCTAAATAACACTCTGAAATCAAACTGCACTAACGTTGTTGCTGCTTGATTTGAAGAGAGAAAAGCATCCTCCTCCTGCCCTGGCATTTGTACCCCATGCCGTCACCTGCCTCTGGAGAAGCTGAGTCATTTTGTTGGGAGATTTTTTTAGGATACCTTCATATTGCCTCTGCTTTGGTTTTTGGGGTTTTCCTTTCTCATTACAAACGACACTTCAGCAAATGCTTCCAGCTTAAACCACTGCTTGTGTTGGACCAAAACACTGTTTCGCATGCCTTGCAGCCTGAAAAAGCAGCTGAAAAAAAAATTTGGAATAAGCTCAAGGGACATCAACTCAGAAAGAGGTGTGTGTGCAGTGCGCAACAAATCAGCCTTAACAGTGACTCTTTAAAGGCCAATATTGATTATTTCACCTCAAAAAAAAAAAAAAAAAAAAGAGCAGATAGGGCTTGCTCTTCCAATGCCACGAGTGGAAATCAATGACTTTGTCTCAACCAAAAGAAGGACTTTTTTCAGACGGCTCACAGAGATCACAAGGCATCTCTGACCATATCTGGGGCACAGCCCTTGAGCGCCGCAGACCAAGTGTGTCGTCTATCAGATGCTAGAGTATCCCTCATTTAAGCCAAGGGAGGAGTGGATCCCACAGGAATCAGAGAATGGTTTGGGGAAGGGAACCTTCAAAGGTCACCTTGTCCAACACCCCTGCAATGAGCAGGGACATCTTCAACTCCATCAGGTTGCTCAGAGTCCCAGCCAACCTGGTCTTGAATATTTTCAGGGATGAGGCATCAACCACTTCTCTGGGCAACATTTTCCAGTCTTTCATCACCCTCATCATAAAAAAATTCTTCTTTATGTCTAGTCTGAATGTACTTTTTTTTTAGTTTAAAACCATTACCTCTTGTCCTGACGTGACCATCAGGAGGAGCTTGCATCATTGCACGTTGAAGATCTCCCTACCAGGAGACCTGTGTCATGCCACTTGAACAAGGTGCTTTTGGAGAGGCCACTCTGAGGATGGAGCAAGGATCCAACTTGCTTCTCGTTAATCCCCCTTCAATTTGTTACCAGTGTACCTCCTTTTAGGACCAATTAGTCTAGAGGATGAGGGTTCACAGGGACTGCGATCTCCATGGGTGGTGTTGGCAGATGAGCTCTGGGCTTCCAAACTTCACCTCCCACAAACCTTTTTTCTCCTTCCAGCGTTAGAGGCGTCTGTTTATTGTAGCAAAACTGTGAAGTATTGCAAACATTTCTGTCTTGGGATGGCAGAAAACTAAACAAGTCCCACAGCAAAGACTCAAATTATAAAATTATAAAAAAAAAGTGCTGCCTAAGATCAAAAAGTGGACCACCACAACTGGCCAGCACAAGGACGGTGGCTTTCTCAGTGTTTTAACGAGCACCTTGCACTTACCTGCTGAAGAATGTGAACTTTAGAGCAGGGGTTTCTTCAACGCAACCTCCAGAGGCAGCTCTCTCCCTGGCAAGACTTCTCATACAAGCTCAAAGCTGGCTTTGCACAGGGCACTGGTTTTGTCTTGCAGGTAGGGGTTGACACTCTTGTGCAGACACCAGTAATTTGGGTTGTCACCTTGCAAATTTACATACACGTGCAGTTCAGGTGAGGTTTTGGAGTACAGCAGACACGTAAGTCTCTCAAGAAGCCAGACCTTGGGGTTTTCCGTTTTGTTTTTAAGATTTAAATTTAAAATACTTATTTGATTACGTCAAGAGTTGACCTTCAGTCTTGCCAAATGCTTTCCAGTTTGGAAGAACATTTTACAGGTATGAGCACGCTGTGATTTGCCCCTCCTAACAAGTTGCTCATAGACTCACTTTTATCTGTCAAGAAGGACATCCTTCTCTAAGACTTGGCTTGCACAGCTCTGCGTTACAGTCATCATTCAGCTTCTATGACCAAAACACTCCGAGCTGGACTTGGTGGGAGGGTCTGGCGGGTTACAGGAATGCACAGCAAACACAGTTCAGATGGAAGGCCAAGGACCCACTCCAAGATCCCAGCTGAGCCCGTTGATGAATTTGAAATGGCATAAGAGACACCAAAATCCAACAGGGATCCTCCAGAAAGAAGCTATTGGGAAAGCTTTCCTTGCACTTTCTGTTTTGCAGTGTTAGAGGCCCTCCGGTCATTAGCTAGGATGTGTCCTCAGTGCATCTGTCAGTGTTACCTTGCCCGAAGAGCTTGTAGGCGACAGCCTCAGAAACATGAAGAGCTGCTGGGGGGGGCTGGCCAAGTTTTCCGATGAAGATCCTCAACTATGTAAATACCAACAAGGTACTTTCACAGGTTTCCCAGAAGCTTCACTTCCCATTTATAAGCCTAAAGGGAACTGCTGTCTCCAGGGCTCATCTGAAAACCTGACCTGAATGACGGTCAGGAGGGAAGACGCTTGTCTCAGTTTAACTTTAGCTCAAGTCTGTACCACTGGGCAGATCCATGCTGATCAAACCCATCGCTGGCTGCAAGATGAGCGAAGAGTAGCGTTTTGCAAGGGAGAATCATTGTCCCACCGGCATCAATACTTTTAGTGCAGCTGCCAGTTTTGGTGGCTTTAGGTCTCTGGTTTAATAACTTATAGCTCACTGTGTGCATCTCCTGTTCTTGTTTATTCCTGGCTGAAATCAGCCTTGAGTCGCTACAGAGAATGTTTACTTTGCTGTTGTCAATAGAAACTAAAGGTCAAATAACCAGAACTGAGCCTGTGGATATAACTCTGTATCTGTTTATGTTTTTGCTGACCAGTATTAATAAAAATATTTGTTTGTCCAAGGAGGCTCTATGGAGGAAATAAAGGTGGACAAGTAGTTGAAAAGTGGAGAAAAATAAGCCAGGTCTCCCCCCAGCAGAAAACAGAGGGACTAGGGAGGCTGGCACCAGTGGTCCTAAACAGGACAAAGCCAGGGCTTTTGGAGAAACCCTTGATTCTTGCAAGAGTGGCTCTTCTTCCTCCACTACCCACCCAGAGATGGCTCCACTGCTGAGAGGAGCAAGCTGTGGTGACGATGAGCCTCGCGCTGCCTTGGCTCAGCCTGGAGAGCTGTGGCCGGACCTGCCCAGGAGGCACCACACATGAAGATGGCATGAGAAGCAGCCGTAACATCCATGCTCTGACCTGGAAGCTGTGCCCAGGCACAGGGGAGCAGCAGACTTATTCAACCCAGCCTTAAGCCTCACGTTCGCTGCTGGTGAAGCGTGAATCCTTTGGAGGAAACCTGGATGAGCCTCCTTTGCTGTCATCGCACTTCCCACTTCAGGAGAGAAGCACCAGGCTGGTGCATCCATGCAATACACCTTGGGGCTCAACCTGCACCCCTGGAAGCAGAATTTGTCTTGGCAGGGAAGCCTCGTGTGGCTTCATGGTCCCAGTCACCTTGTAGACCCATCTACACTGAACTAGCTGTCACTGCCTAGTTCCTACTACAGCTCCCGATCCTGCAAGGCTGAGGCATCCATTGCAACAGAATCCCTGCTATGGTGCAAGCAGTATCTCCTGTGACCCCTCCAGCTTCTCTTAGAGCATTTGGTGGGCAAAGGCTTCACACCTTCAGAAAAACATCTACGCAGGGTGCATTACAGCTTTTTATTGACATACTCATGAAAGGAAGAGGAATATATTTGGGAGCTTTTAAAATAACTGTATCTGGCACAACAACAAATAATTCTGTCTGGCTTCCAAGCTTTCCCTTTACAAGTGTTTTAGGTATATGGCGTGAGCAAGGGTTTGGGGTTTTTTCTTTTGTATTCTCATGTCATTTTTTAGGTTCAGCAAAGACACTGTGCTTTCACACATGTAAATGCAACTCCAAAACCAAATGTGCATTGAGCTTGTGTTGGAAATGTCGAAGATCACATAAAACTAGCACTAGTTAGATGGTAAAAGGTGTAGCTAGATAGGTACATAGGAAAAAGGCAAACTAAAAACATGCTGAGGAAAAAAATTCTGTGCAATTAGAGCAATTTAAACTCAGTGGTTTTTCACTATTTTACTTCACTGAAACTACTTCATCAATGAGGACATCAATTTAGGACAAGAGGAAACGGGTTCAAGTTATGCCAGGGCAGGTTTAGATTGGATATCAGGAAACATTTTTCCACTGAAAGGGTTATTAACCATTGGAAGAGGCTGCCCAGGGAGGGGGTGGATTCCCCATCCCTGGAGGTGTTTCAGAAAAGGGTCGATGTGGTACTGAGGGACATGGTTTAGAAGGGGTTTTTGTCAGGGTGGGTTAGTGGTTGGACTTGATGATCTTAAAGGTCCCTTCCAACCTCACCGATCCTGTGATTCTATAAGGCCGCAAATGCTGAGCTTTGGCTGCTCAGGCACAGCGGGGAGCTGGGTCTCAGCTCTCTGGTTCAGGGTTTTCTAGCCTTGCAGAGCTGAACAGACACTCCTGTGTATCCTCTGAGTGTAAGATCTCTTAGAAAGGTGTTTCTAATACTCTTGGGTTTGACCAGCAACCAATATTCATGGGTTTGACCTCTAGCTGCAAGCATTCACACCACCGGGGCAACGGCAGTTGAGTTCCTCCAGGACATGATGATCACTTTTTCCCATCTCCCACAAATAAATACATGTCCTTCTCATTTAGCACCACTCTTCCTTGGGGAAGAAGTCAAGGTAGGGGAGGGAAAAGCATCAAATACAATATACAAATAGACAATGAAAAGAGGATTGCACTTGTTAGAAGTTTAAGCCCTCTCACTCTACCTTGTCCCATCTCTGCCAGACCATGCCCCATGTGCCAACCACTCTGCACCAAAGCATCTTCCTTCCTTGTATGAGTTGGATTAGAAAAGAGAGGCTCTGGCATTATGGAAAAGTGTGACGCTTGAGTAATGACTAAGAACACCGTATCATCCATATTTAAAGCCCACTTGTCTCTTTACAGTGAAGCACTGAGATTTGTCAAGTCTTCACTAGTATCAGCCCTAAGCAAACCAGGTGTGTCTAAAACCAGGACTCGCACAAAACTGGAATGAAACTTCCATCAAGCAGGGGAAAAAAAAAGAGGGGCGAGGTCTCATTTTGAACTCGACACCTCTTGTGAGTTCAAAGGGGGCAAAGCTGCAAGATACTTTAATAGCATTACATGACTTCCGATTCGTTAGCATGGGGCTGTGAGTAATTCCGAAACCTTCACCCCTAAAGTGGAACCAAATGGTAGCAAATGAATCACCCAGAAGACTGGGACCCTTTCTGCTGGCAAAATAAGCTGTGAATACGTTGTCAATTGCATAGGTTTCTTTGCTTATTCAGCATTTTTGTGCAAGCAGCTTTCATCTCGTCAGTATTGCTTTACCAATTCAGTTCAGGAATGACTGGATTGTGAGCTATCCTGTAGTTCTTTCTTTTACTCAGAAACCTAATAAGACAAGCTTTCTGAAACAGGATGTATTTTTTACACTTCCACACAGGTTTGGGGATTTTATACTCCCATCCTTCAATCTCTGGATGCTGGGCTTCACCATTAAATATTTTGCGTGAATCAGGATGTAAAGCAGAAATCGCTCATGCATGATACCTTGCTCATTACATCCGTCTTCACAAGGGAACGTCTCTTTGATTTCCTGTGTCAGAAGAACATGAAAATGGCTGTATTGGCTCAAATTCACTAAGCCCAGGATCATGTCCTCAACTCTGGCCAAAAACCTGGGGAAGGGCATAAGAATAAGAAAAACATGGAGGGAAAGTTTACCTGGGTAAACTTCGCAGCTTCTGGTACTTGGCTGCTCGGGGATTTTTATGAAATAGGTCGTTTTGGAAGCAATCAGTATCCTTGAATGAATTCCTTATTCATGAACTTGTTCAACTTTTTAAACCCACAAAAACTCCCCGCATTTCCGAAACCACATACCAAGGGACCAACCCTGTAGGGGAAACATGTCTTGAGAGCAACACCCTCCTGGTCCAACCTGAACCTGCCTCTGCCTGAAGTCACTGCCATCTGACACAGCCTAATTTTTTAGAGCAGGAGAGGTCACGTACAACCATATAGATGTGGCTTATGCGGTCCCTCCTATAGAAGCCATTCCAGATCTTTCATCCTCCCCAAAGCTTTCCCAGCTCTGTTGTATTCCTTCTGAGATGGGAAGACTGAAACTGCACCCAGCACCCAAGACACAGGAGCATGGTGAATTTGTGCTGCAGCATCCTGTTGCTCTCTTTCCTTTCCTGGTAATGCCCTATGGTCTTTTTGGCTTTTTTCATGCTCCTGAGGAACAGACTGATGCTTTCTTGGGGCCATTGGGATCTCATTCTGGAGTGCTCATCATCATCAACCAGAGTCCATCATCTCATACGTGGCATTTGGGTTATTTTTCCTTTTTTGCATCACTTTGCACCTATTTATTTCTTTACCTTTGTCCCTCAGCTTTACCATTCTGAAAAAACTGAGCTGCATCGGCAAAAATTCCTCTTTTCCAGGTTGCTAATGAATGTGTTGAAAAACCCGGATCTCGATAATGGGAGGTTTCCCGTGCTGCAGCTTTCGTCAGTGCCTCTGGGGATCTCACTGTGCCCATCTGAGCAGAGCCCAGCCCCAAATACTAGATCTCTCTCGAAATACCTACGTCCTCACCCAGCTACATCCTCACCGACAGCAGAAGCTCCTGGTGTGCCTGGGCACGGCATGGTCTTTCCACACCTTGGGGGTGGAAATGGGGATGGGGGCACCTCCAGCTGTCTTTCAAACATTGCCTAAGTCCTGAGGAATGAGCCTGGAGCTGCAAAAATCTGCAATGACGAGAAAATAATTTGGTTTGCCTTTTCATAGAGGCAGTGAGACAGGGTTTCACCCTCCTTAATGAGCTAAAATGCAAATAAAGTAGATATCCTCGTTTGTGTAGGATTCCTTCTATTTTACATCCGGGGCAATTGGGTCTCTGTCCCTCAGACAACTATAAACCTGATAAGACAAAAATAACTGAGGCAGCATCAATCCGGGGAGAGTAAGCCAGTATTTTATAGCTAGCGTGCTAAAGCGGATATGTCCTCATATCCAATATTGGACAGTGAGACATTTGTGGTAGTGGCTCTGGGTTTAACCATTCTATTATTGTGCTTTTCTGGAAGCACGCCTGGGAAGACGCCGAAGTTCAGCAAATGGAAACTGAAATCCTAGTACTTTTCCATTTATTAGCCACTGCTCCATGCTCAAGGAAAGGCTTTTTTTTTATTTTTGCAGAGATCCTTTCTGAAAATCCAAGAAAAAGCAAATGCAACACGGGAAGAACCTGTTCAGCTTGTGCCCTGCTTGAAATTTTTGAGGTCCCAGGAGATCCTGACGTCTCCGGCAGCTTCATCACCAATTCACCTGCCTCCTCTGGCAGGATAACTGCCAGACGCGTGTGCCAGCCCAGGAAACCCTCTTCCCTTTGACGGGGCTCCCATCCATTTCGCAACATCCTGTTTCCCCAGCCGTAAATTCCTGCCTCCAGTCCCGCCTGCCCTGCTATGTCAGCTGGAGGAAGAGGAAGGATTCAGCTTGGCTGCCCCTACTTCAAAGACCTGTTACAGGGATTTCTTAATTAATCTTACACCCCACTTAAAAAACGTAAAACAACGCAAACGAGCCAAGGCCGTTCCCTGTTGAGGGACAGCTGGTTTGCATAAGATATTGTTTCTTTTTCACTTATGGACATATGGGTTGCATTAACATTTTGGCACGTGGCAAGAAGTGGATGAACATTTCTTTCTACTGCCTCCTTCTACTGGCACCGAGAATGAGGATCATTTCTCTGGGTCTGCTGGATTGGATGGGCACTAGCCAAAGGTTTAATAAGGCAAGTTGGAGACGTTGGGCCAGTGATGGCAGTTTTGCATTCCCTCACTGCCACGGGGTCACCCGCCCAGGGACCGATGTCTTGCCTGAGAATTTAGCCACAGGGAGGCCAGCCCCAGGGGGAAGGGAGGGAGGGATGTATCTGGAAATGGGCACAAAGCTGCAGTAGGACCTGACTCTTCTTCAGCCTGTGGATTGAACCTCCTCCTCAGGACACTTTAGTTACTTTTTTGCAAATAATGTCACTTACCCTCTTGATTATGTTATTTGTAAGCAAGCTCTCATTCAATGATAATCTCAGATTCTTGGATTGAACACCCCTCTATGGAATTATTTAAAGAGAGCATGCTCTAAAACACTGGCCTCAATGAATCTGCAAATCTGCAACGCTACATGTATTTATTATGATTTTTTTAAGTTGCAGAAGCTGTTTCACCTGTCCAGAAATTCTGACCTTGTGGCAGAAGTGGAGAGAGTCTGAGAAGAGAACTTATTATCACACTTACTTTCTTACCGGGTCTTCGCTGGAAGATGCACATCCTGCAGAGCGACTTCATCTTCTGCGTCTCATATCAGAACAATTCAAGCACAACCGTACTGCAGCTCATGGTTTAGAAGCTTCATGTAGGGGCCAATACTAGGCAAAATAAATCGAGAAAATGCATGCAAGAATACTTTTTTAAAATTTTAAAATGTAATTAAATTCACATTTGAAAAAGAAAAAAGAAATAAAAAAAAGGTTGTCTTCTTATTTGCCTCTGGACTTTTTAGGCTGTGTGGTTTGTCCTGCCCCATCCCTGGAGGGGTTCAAGGCCAGGCTGGATGGGGCTTGGAGCAGCCTGATCTAGTGGGAGGTGTCCCTGCCCAGGGCAGGGGGTTGGAATAAGATGATCTTTAAGGTCCCTGCCAACCCAAACCATTCTATGATTCAATGATTCTAGGACCTGGACCAAGTCCTTTGCAGCCAGCAGGAAAAGATATCCCATAAGTAGGATCCAAAAAGCTTTTATGTTTTACCAATTTTTGTCACCTTATCTAGCATCTAGGTTTGTAAATTGCAATTTACAAGGAAGATGTTTCCAAGATGTCTGAAAGTAGGAAGGATCAAGGGGAATTTATTGTTCCTATATTTCCCAATACTTATTGTCTTGTCTTCTGCTGTTTCAAATACTGTTATTTTGTTAAGGAAAAACAAAAAAACAAACAAAACAAAACACACAAAACCCCCAAAACCTTTCTGTATATCTATGATCCATCACTCCAGCTGGTCCCATGCCATTGTCCTTTAGCACTACAGTACCACCCATGGATGCTCCTGCCCAGGATACAGGAGCTGACCCTCCCAGGTCTCCAAGGACAGAAGCTGCAGCGAAAGTCCTCACTGCAATATACCTTCTACTAGCGGCAAGAAGTTGGTTTGTAGCCCCAATCTGCATATCCTTCTATTTGTCTCTTGAGGAAAGTTTCTGGGAGAATTGCAAAGGAGTGTAAATAAAGAGAAAGTTATCTTTGAAGAAAAGTACAGCAGAAAGAACAGTCTTATTCTGCAGCCTGCTCACCCAAACGTTTCATAGGGAGTACAATATAAGACCGGAATTTCACAATCAAAGAAAAGAACAGAGTTTGCTGAAGAACCAACTTATTGAGGAACAGAAAGCACAAAAACTGATATTAGCTTACCTTAAGACTAAACAGAAAACCTCCCCTTGTGTCAGTAATGCATCTCCCAAAGCTTGTATAGAAGCCATAGAGGAATAAAAAACTATTAAGCCAGTAACATAACAAGATTTCTGTGTCAATCTACACCTAGGAATATTATGAGTATGCATCCTATATTCCACTCCAGCTCCCTGTGTCATGGGAATGGGTGCATTCATACCTGCATGATGTTGTCACATGAGCACTACAGGTTTTGGGGAACTCACCCAGGAAATTTCTCACCATGCTGAGTTTTAAAGGGATCATCAGTATTTGAGGACCTTTGAGAAACTGGTGTCTACAGGATTTTGGGGACAAGTGGACTTGGCCTCAATTTTACGACAGCAACACCATTCTCTCTCAGACCAAGAGCCATCCTTTCATGGAAACTGGTGATTGCTCCTGTGGCCTCTGTGGGTCTCACAAGAGTGAGATGAAGAAGACAGTGAGCATTGCCCAGTTGCCCAAAACTCCTCAGTCTTGCACGGTCCTGCCAACTCACCAGCCATCAAGGTAAGGAAACAGCAAAATCCCCTATCCGAGATAGTTACACCCGTCATCTTCAGGACACCCGTGAGCCTGCAGGCAAGTCAGATGGGAACACGAACAGCCAGCTCGTCCAGAGCCAGAAATGACACTGATGGCCATATCTGGTGGCCAGGTGGAAATCAGCCCTGCAGACTCAGGAGCACAAACCCATCTCTTGTGTACAAGCTGCACCCCAAGGAGCACAGAGACAAAACAAACTTGCAAATATTGAGTATAAGCGGTAGCACTGCCACCGTGAAAGGAAGGCAGGAGATCTTTGGCAAAAGGCCATAGAGGCAAAGAAAGAGGGAAGGAAGGGTGAGAGACATTGCTTCCCTCTGCGGCATTAGGGGAGGGCGGTGCAGAAATAGTGCTGGAGGAGCTTGGCAGAGATAAGACCATCATAATCCGCGCTCACACAGAAACCAACAGGTGCAGGAGGTGCCTTCTCCCAGGACTTTGGTGCAGGTTTGGAAGGAGAGACAGGCACCAGAGAGAACTTCTTTGTCCTTAGAAAAACCCAGTACTGGAGTTACTGGCTTTAAAGCACCCTGGAAAGACAAACGCACCAATGCTCCAAGGTACAGCCACACCAGAAGTTTCACGGAGGGGTCCAAGGCAACATGGTCATAATTTGCTCCAGGGTAGGAGGATAGCTTCACCAGCTGCTTGAGCAAGAAAACCCGAAGCTCAGGTCTCACAACTCATCCAAAGTTTGGAGAAGAGGCAGCAGCATCAGGATCTCTCAAGCCCTCTGCAGGGCAGTAGCCAAGACTGGGTCAGAAGTTGACACATGCGTAAGAAGAGCACAAAGTCTTTGGGGAGCACAAAAGAGTGAGCTCAGCAGAGAAAGGCACTACTCACCATGGAGGACCACGGGGCAGAGCATCCTGACTCAACCAGGGAAGAGAGGACCTGCAACTATGGAGATGGATTCGTGGTCTTCAGCCCACCCCGTAAGCAGGAGGAGAGGGGCTGACTGCAGCCGTTACTGACAGAGCAAGGGAAAAGGCTCCAGCCTTGCCCGGTGAGACCGGCCACAAGGCATCTCTTTGGTAAGACTTCCTTGCTCTTTAAGTGTGATGGACAGGGGCTGCTACGAACTTTTGTAATTCAAAGCCTAAAGGACATTTCAATCTTCATGCTATTTAGCGTGGCCCTTATTGCATAATAAACTAGAGACAGGCATAACGCATGACCAACATACCTCAGTGAGGCAGGGAAACGCAGAAAAGTTTCTGGCACGTGTGCTCAGCTGCTGTACGCCGACATAAAACTATTGACTCCCGCTGAGCCCTACAGGTTCACACAGAGCGGTGCTTTGGCCTCCTCCACGCAAAAAAATAATTTTTTTTTACACAAAATGAAAACAGACTCGGACCCACAACATTTGAATATCAATGACAGGAGTTCAGACATCACTTCCATGCAAAGAACCATCCCTTAATGCTTGTTTTAATGTCAGGCATCCCCCTGGCAGGTAGATGTTCCTTCCACTGCAGCCTAGAGGAAGACACTCATTTAGAAGTGAATAGTTTTGCTTGTATTGTGCAATTATACCACGATTATATTCTTGCATTTCATCGGATGAGGGCTCTGCATCACACCTCAGGTTGTCTGCAGTGCTTTGCAGGTTGTGGTTTGTTCGGTTCCTGTGCTAACGGGGCTGAAAAGCAGAACCTCCCCGTAGCTGCTTCTTTCTCTCTGTGAAAACTCTTGCTTTAATCGGACTGATATTATCAAAATTGAGGTCATGACGCAGGTATGTTTGAGAAACTATTTTGTGTGATTGGGGGTGGGGAAAAGAAAAATCAGGGCTTGCTAGATCAGCAAGCTCTGACCTTGCCTCCAAGGTGAGCAGGCCACAGAAAGAAATTAGGTTTATCGCACAAATGTAAGCAGAAGACTGCTCCATTTAGGCAAGCAAAATGACTACGTAAACCTAAAACAGTGAGCAACGGAAACTTTCTGGGTTCCCACACTGCATAAAATACATACGTGGGGGTAACAGTTTGTGAGAATGAAGAAACGCTTTTCATCACCTGCTACTTATCTTGGACTATTTTCGATATCAGTTATTAATACACACCTTGAAGCCAGCAGGCTCAGGTCCAGTCCCTCCAGCAGCCCCCAGAGAATGACGGAGGTCTCCAGCTGGCTGATGGCTGCCTCCCGGCTGGCACTGCAGAAGCTGAGGCCATTTTGCAGCCTGACACCATAAGCAGTGGGGTTTTTTTATCATTTAGAGATCTTACAGACCGGACCTCTCACTTGTTTACGCCGCAGTAAGTACATCCGATGTCAGAACATGTTCTCTTCCCCTGGGTTTTCTTCAGCCGATGCCAAACAAGGTTCTGACTCCCTAAAACAAGAACCCCCTTGGCTTATGGCCATGTAGTCTTCCTGACAGGGATTTTTGGCTTCCCTCTATTCCTTTTACATGTGGTATCTGCATTGAGATATGCAAAGGATCAGATAGGCACCATTGTGTTGGTGGGGACACTGCCCACACTCAGTTTCTATTAGGCCATTTTTAATGGAAAAAAAAAATTTAAAAAATCCTTTTGGATGTTTCCAGAGTAGAAACCAGACCTATCTCTCCTGGAAACAGGATAATATTCAACACTTCACCAACTCAGATGAGCAACATGAAAAAAAAATTTAGTGGGTATTTTGAAATGGACCATTGAAAGGGGCAAATGGACCACTTCCAACGGTGAAGGGAATAGAATAGTCTTGTCTCTGTAGACAAAACCAGACCATCCACTTCGCACCTAACAGCAGAAGAAACGCAACACGTGTAGAACAGCAGTGGCACCTCGCTGTTGATGTAAGCAGCGAGAAGAGGGCAAAAATTACAGAAAAGCTGGGAACTGGTTGTGGCTCTTGCTGGCTGGGCTGATGCACCTGTGAAGAAGTACAGAACAGGAGGCTGATCCTCTCATGACGTAATTTATCTGCATCCATGGTGATTACACCAGTCAAAGTCACGCAGATACCTTGGACCTGACCCATTAGTAGATTTGCTGAGAGGTGGTGAAGGTCGGCAACCCCCAGGTCACAGGATTAAGACAAGCCTGGTTTGTGCTGTAAATCTCTTTCCCTGGGTGCAACTGGGCCTTGCCTTTGGAAAATAAATCCTTTTAGCTGATGGCAATGGCATCTTCAGTTGTAGTTTATATCCAGTTTTGCAGGCAAAGTCTCAGTGCTCCCAGCAAGACAAATTACCTAGGCATAGACATCCAGGATCTTCTTCC
The DNA here is from genome assembly GCA_013400135.1 of Rhinoptilus africanus. Taxonomy (NCBI): domain Eukaryota; kingdom Metazoa; phylum Chordata; class Aves; order Charadriiformes; family Glareolidae; genus Rhinoptilus; species Rhinoptilus africanus. The sequence goes on along the minus strand of VXBO01006046.1, from coordinate 74,023 downwards.
ATCTTAAACTGGAAGGGAGAGTTAATACAGATACATCAACAAGATTCATCCTTTCATCCCTGTGCTTTTGCTTCTCTCCTGTCACCACAATGACACATGTTTTCCTGTAATTTCTAAAGGAGGTGAAATGTGAGATCACGTATATGGAAATTTATACTTGTCCACACGTCTGATGCATCAAGCTTCACTCCAGCCAGCCGAGCTGATGTTAACGTTGATGACACATTTCCAGCTGTTGTTCTCTTTTCATTCTTCTATCAACAGTCACTTTTAACAAAAAGCTGGGCCTTTTTTCTCCCTTACAGAATCTGTGAATGCCTCATATGGTCAAGAAACTGAGATTCTTCATAACCATAAACACTACATTTAATTTTTGGTTGTTATAACTCTGTCCAGATGCTGGTACTTTATGTGTCCATGGAAATTAGGCATTCTCCTTTTTCCAGCCTCTCCAAGAACCTCAGCACTCTGACTCACAATGAAGAAGAAAAAAAAAAAAGAATGGAAAGAATGCAAAGCAACTGCATACAGCTCATAGTATTTTGTTTGTCCTGGATCTAGCGAAAGGGAAATAGAGCTTTGATACCGAAAACAATAGAGGTCTAATAGTGATGCTGAAGTGTTGTTTTTCCTTGAAAAACATTGAGACTTTTCTGCTCCTCCTTCTCCTTTCGGCAAGCACGAATGTCTGCATTTGGTCCAACCCACACTTGTCTTGTGGGAGGAGCCCTGAAAGTCAAACGAGTAAAGGTAGACATAAAGGGCAAAGATAAAGGCTTATTTGGAAACAAAAGAAGTCTTTCTCTAGATATCAGTTCTCAATATTTCGCAAGAGCTAAAACCACAAGAGGCAGGTTGGTTTCAGCAAGGGTGTGTCCACAAATAGCCCTAACACATACATCTCTGAAAGTATAGATATTCCCACTGGCACCTCTCCGTTGCCATCAGGAAGCAGTGAGCCTACCCTACACACACGAAAATGTTCTCAAAATTTAGCCCTAGCAGGCAGATTGTGCTCTCTTGGTAAAACTCTGGCATCCAGCCCTCTCCTGCAAGCTAGGGCTAACTTTAAAACTGGCATAACACCTACAATGGGGAAGAGCTCCAGATGCAAACCATCACCCCCGAGTTTGCACATAGAGCTGAACTCCAAGGGGATTGCCTGATGTTTCGTGGTTACCCAACCCGTATGATAAGTATCCACTGGATGAGGGACAGAAGAGTCTATCTGGTGATGATTGCTCATGGTGAGCTAGAGTCAAACTTACATCCATGCTCTGATTAAGCTTTGGGAAGGTAGAAAGGATCAGTTTCATGCACTGAAGTCGAAGCACACAAGGAGAGGAGGAGGAGGAATCCTTGTTGGGGAAAGATGGTTGGAGGAAGGAAAGGAGATGTTCTCATTTTTCCCTAACTGAAAAAGTCCTTTGTGTCTCTACCAAGTTGAGTACCTTCTTCCCACTACCCCTCCTCTAAACCTTTCTACAAACTGGATGTTTGGCAGGATAAGCAATCAGTAAATGTAGTTAATGGGGAAGAAGACTGACTGATATTCAGAGAACCAAACCCCAGATGGTTCGCTTCTGCCATGGAAAGCAAGCAGAGATTGCCATGCTTCGGATGTGAATTTTTGCAATAGTTGATGTCTTTAGCTTTTACCTTTTCCAGAGCACCATATGAAATGCTTCCACTGTAGCTTAAGATCCAGTATTCATGATGGCACTGGCAATTTTTCCTCCCAGTCCAGTGTACTTAGCGTCAGGAGCCCATCCGTGCTCACTTTGACTCAATGCCACTTCCAATCCTTTCTCCTGTACCTCAGCATCTCCTACCCAGAAGAGACACTAGTACGAAGGCCCCAGGAACATGAGAGCACATGGAAAAGTCTCACAGACCTCCAAGTGACTTGGACATCTGCCGGGAAGTGAAAAAACAAGTTACAACAGCAGACCTCAAACCCACAGTCTGTTCCTCTCTTTATTACCATCTCAGGCTTACTTACACAGAGTAAATAGGAACTCACTGGGGCTAAATGCAGGACCAGTCTGCCTGAATTGATAACGTAGCACACCATGCTTCCAAATAAAGCACAGTCAATGGATGCTTGGCTGAAGCACAGGTCAGCATCGTCTCTGTTCGTCAGAAGATGGAAAAAGGCTTTGAGACCTCAATGTAGACTACAAACCAGACACTGGGGATGCCATGGGGACAAAACCATGGGTCTGAAAAATCATATCAGTCTCACTGCCTTGGACACGTTCTTGGAAGTCAGGCTGTGGCTCCCAAGTTGGACAAGGCCCTAGGTTCAAACTCAACAGTTGCTTGTGTGTTTGGGGTGGTTTGGTTTTATTTTTAACCTCTTGGGTAGGAAAGAGGCAGTGTCTGGAATCCATTTCAGCAGTGTGTATAACTCTTTCAAACCAGCTTAGAACTAAAGCAGGAAAACAGATTAACATCAGTTCTTCATTCAGGGAGCCCCAACGAAAGGAGAGGGGCCAGGGGCTCCTCAGAGGTAAGTGAAGCACCTGTAAGGATACACTTAAGTAGGATACACTTAAAACAGAAAGAGAGAAAAGCAGACAAGTCCAGCAGTGATCATCAACTGCAACTCATAAAGCACAGCAGCTGACGTTGTGTCTGTTAGGCAGAGCAAAGGCAGCAATCAAAAGGGGGTTCCAAGAGCCGCAAATCTGAAGACGAGCAAGATTTAGCCAATTTCAAAACACGGTCTCTCTCTCCACAACACAATTGGCTGAAACACCACCTCGACAGGCAGAAACCACCATTATCTGTAAAGGCTTGAAATCTCACTTGTGATGAACGGTAAATTTGAGAGACAGCACTGAGTGTCTGTGCAACTAACCACATTTAACGTGGCTGGCAAACACCAAAGCTCAAGCATGCACAAATGAGATGCCAGCCCGGGACCTCGTCACGGCCAGTGCACGGGGCATTGCTGAAACAATACAGAGAGATTTGCATGACTATAACCAGAAGCCCACCCTGCCCACAGGGTGAAAAATATTTCACCTCCCAAACTGCAGGCAGTACCTGGGGAGCATGGTCTCCATTACAAGAAGGGGAGATTCTTCTTTGCTTCCAAGAAAAACCAAGCAATCTAATGCATGTGCATGTCTTTGCTGGTAGGTCTGGAGCTATTAAGTGGTGACATAATTTTTTTGCATTAAGTGAGTCCTGTATTGGTTCTGTGGAGCAGAAACAGAGGTGGGAGAAAGATTGCTGAAGACAATCTTCTACCAAACCGCTTAGGACTTAGAAGTCATCAACCCACAAGTTGATGAGAGGGAGCTGGTCTTGTTGAGTATGGCCATGGGGAGTCTCGGGAGAACTGAGAAAAGCCCCTGAACACGGCACAGGAAGGAACAGAGAAGAGGCACCCAGACAGGGGAGTAAATCCTCAGGGAGGTGAGGGGGATCCTCATTCCCCTTGGATGAACTTTGCTGCGTGCACTGACAAGCTAAAAAGCTAAACTGAATTTTGCTTTTTGTTTTACAGCACAAAGCTTCGAAACAAAGCAGTAGCAATGCCCTTACCTTTCAGTAAAACAGCACCGTTGACCTGGAAATCTGTTTGTTAAGCTTTTCTCATCAGCAGAGGATATTTTCCTAGATTCAGCTTTTCCATGGTTTCTATGGTCCTTTGTACCCACGTCATTCATATCAACCTTCTGCCCTTTTTTTAGTCAAGTCTTCCATATGTTCGTTCTCGAGCACGCTTACAATGAGAAACCTGATGTTAAAAGTGAACTTGAAGCCCTCCACCTGTGCATGCTCTCACTGGTTGATATTCGGCATCTACTCTAAAAAAGAGCCTCCTCTCTGGGTCCTGTGGACATGGAAGGACTGTGCGCGCTGGTGTGCTAAGGGACCAACGTGGGGCCTAGCGTAAGTACATATGTTTTGCCTCTTGACGTAACGGTACCTAGAATAACTTCTTCCCAGATACTTAAAAATTGAACGTGCAGGTATTCAGACATAAACAAAACGTGATATGGTTTGCAAATGCCACTATTTTCTCCTTCCACCCAGTAGGGACACAGATTGTCTAATTACGTGCCCTTTCGCTTCATGCAAAGGTCATGATGGACTGTAAGTCATATCTATTGTATCACTAGGTTGTCACCTGTGAGTCACTGTGAGTCTAGACTGAACAAATCTTAATGCCAGACACAACCTCCATGGAGAAACATGTAGTAGAAAAAGTAGGATGCCAGGTTGGGAAGCTGGAAGAAGTTACCAACCAAAATCTGAAGCCCGTATGATCTTCTGCAACAGGTGATTGTGCTTCTCCTCTACTAATACTGCCTGAGTTCAAGGCAAGGGTGTGCTTTGCTTTCCTGTAGAGAGCGACTCCCTTGGGAAAAAACAAATGTCTTTACTCCAGACATCCCAAACCATGAGCTGATCCTTCATTACAGGTGTAACTTACACTGGCACAAATCTCTAGTGTAGGGATGCTAATAATTCACCAGCTCCAGCAAACTTTGCAAGCATCGGCACTCTGCTGATAGGGAATTTTATATCAAAGAGTCCAAATCTAGAAATTAAAAGTTGAAAAAAAAATATCTCTGCGAATAAAATACAGGTTAGCACACAAGGGGCACTTGGCACTACCACAGAGTAACTCGTTCATCAGGCTGTGTCTGCTAATGGAAACTTGTGGCTCCATCTCTTACTTTCAGGCCCCAAATTTCCAAATATTTGATAACACAAACTTGTGGTTTGCTTTTTCCTCTCGTTCTTCTTTTTTTTTTTTTTTTAAACAAGGATTCTCTAAATAAATAAGCTGTGTTTATCTTTGAGACCCACCACTCACTACCAAAATGAAAAAAAAAGGTCAACGGGCAGGAAAGCGCCCAATGCTTTTTCTCTGAAGACTGTAGACGAGCCCCTCCTTGCTCTTTGGTCCTCTCACCTCTGGTCACAAGATCAGATTGCAGAGTCAGCGCCGACATCGCTGAAGAGAATTCAGACGGCTGAAAGATCTGTACAGCGAGACTGTGGTAACAGAGACCTCCTGTTAAAGTCAACATTCACCTCTTGCTGATTTCAGACAAACTGAGGTGTCTCCCAAAAACCTTTCCTCTGAGCATGTTAATGTAAGGGGCATTGGTGGCGGGCCTCTTGCTCAGGTTAGGAAGCAAATTTTGTGGAAGAACACTGGGTCTGTTTTGCAAAAGAAAAATGCTGTCCCTGTCACATTTATGTTTTTACCAGTGATAGCTGATGCCATTGCAGAAAAGAAATACAAGGTATTGGGAGGGCGGGGGAAAGGCCGGGGGGGGGACAAGAAGAAGGAACCTGGCTCTGGCATCCAAAGAGAAAGGGCTTCCCCAGAGAAAGGGTGATGCTCCAGGAAGGCTGGTTGTGCGTTTTGCACTCAGGCATCTTTGAGGGAAAAGCACAAAAGGCTGTAGGTTTAACCAAAACAGGACCACAAGAGAATAGGCAATGAAGCCAACTCGGGGATGCCTACAGACACAAGGGCCATGCTGGTCTCTGCTGAGGCAGACCAGGAGGAAAAAAAATCATATTCACACCCACCAAATTAGAGTCTGACTTCCAAGGAGGTCCAAGGGCAGGAAGTTCTTCAAAGCAGCTCTTCTCCCAGCCCTGACAACTGTGAGATCTGGCCATGGGGTAAAAATCCTCTATCTTATTTTTCTGGCACCATATCCCAAGCTTCACCTCCAACAGCTCCTCTGAGTTTTCTCCAAACCTGGGTACATTTCTATCCATCTGCCAACTTTCTCACTGAAGAAGGACTTCCCAGGAAGGTGCAGAAGAACAAAACAATCGCTGCAGCTCAAACCTGTATCCTTATCATGCCTTCAGCAGCCGTCACTAACAGGTACTTATTACTAAAGAACAGTGCAAGCACATTGCTATACATCCCCAGAAAGCTCTACGAGGCTCCAGCAATTTGGAGCTCAGATCCTTTGAGGATTAGAGATGGTATCAATATAATTAGCGGTTTTCCATGCAGATTTTTCTTCCATTAATGTCTGCCAAGCAGATCTGTCTTCTGTGGTTGCATCCTCTCTCTTTTTGAGCCCATGGGAACCGCCGTCTTCTGGCAGAGAACTCCGCAGATTTACTCCAAACACCACCTCTGGGTGATGCTCAAGACTGGGCGCAGTATCCAGACATGACCTCCCGAGCGCTGAATAGAGGGGATAACAACATCCTTTGATCTCCTGACCCTGCTGTGGTCCAGGATGTGATTTACCTTCTTTGCTTGGGTCATATTCAACGCAGCATCCACTGTAACTCCTAGGTCCTTTCCAGGCGAGCGGCTCAGCCAGATGGTTTCCAGCCTGGATCTATGCAATGGGGTTTCCCTGCCTCCAGTGCGGGACTTTGCACGTCTCGCTGCTGAGCTTCAGGAAGTTTCTGTTGGCCAAATCCCCAAGTTTCTCGAGGTCCCTCTGGACCAATGCTTCAGCAGGTCAGCCAATCCCCCCCAGTTCTGCATTGTCCGCAAAGTTCCTGAGGGTGCTCTCTGTCCAAGGGAGTGCGTGGGAGGTAGAGGGAAAAGGCACAGGGAAGGAGGAAGGGCCAGGAAATATTCAACAGCAAAATTTTACAGCCGAAAAATGAGAAGTCTGGGTAATGTTCCCCAATGTGGCTGAAAAGGAAGGAAGCAGCACTAGGCATTGCAAACTGAACAGATGAAAGCAGAGTTGTGCACGGACAGGTCCAGAACACCATGAAGGCTTGTAACAAGGGCTTGGAGATCCCACTGGGCACCCCCCATGAGTGGTACCTACGAGCAAAGCTACCAGCTCCGCATAAACGGCAGGAGACGAGACCCATGCACCAACACACTCACCCATGAGCAGGAGGCTGTGCATCTGAATCGTCCCTCCTGCCGTTCCTTAAGGATTTCAAGGGCAGAAACTCTCACACCAGCCTTTGAACCGCCGTAGTTTTCGCCCACAGCTCTGCCAGGTGGCATGCAACGGTGCTATACTGGAGTGTCTGCCGTACGCTGCGTACAAGACTGTCAGCAGCCGTAATCAGACACAGTGTACTCAAGAAAAGCTTCTGAACAACAGCCAAGCAGGATTTATTCCAAGCTCCTCGTGCACCGCTTGTAACCCTTCAATATACGTTGCTGCTAGGAAAAGTAGCTTGCTTTCTCTGAACCAAAAATGGAAAGGCTTAACACATTTTTTTTTTTATCCCTCAAAGGAAACACGAGACCATTTTACCTTTGGAAAATGGGCTGTAGTCACTGGCTGCTTCCTAGGGGATTACATGGCATGCCTTGACCAGTTTCAAGAAGTCCTTACAAGGTTTTTTTTGGTAGGGATCCCCATGCTACCAGTAGAAGTTTTAATGGAATCTAAGCACTCCGTGAGCTTCCTGGAGAGCTGGCATAGCAATCCTACCCCTAGCGCTTTCGGGAGGTAACACTTCTTCAGAAAAGTTAATGCTTGGGATGCTTCCCATTTGGCTTGGGCACTCCACGGCTCCCAGAAGAGGGGCTGCTAGCGATGCAGCAGTGCAACCCCTGGAGATCACTGCCAAGACCCCGGAGACGCAGCTGGCACAGGATATCAGACCAATGTGGCCCCTGCTCCCAAGGGGATTTCCAGGGCTCTTTTCCTTGCTGCCTCTTCACCCATGCTTTTTATGCCACTCCAGGATGGCAGTTCCCACAGCTAGGTTGGCAGCCTGATCAAAGTTTGATGGCAGAAGTGACCTTTGCAACCAGAAGTGAGGATGCGAGTCCAACAGCAAAACCAGGAAGGGGGCAGGCAATGAATATTTTTTCCTTTCCGTAGCTTGCTCTCTGTCCCACAGCTTTTGTTGTCGAGGGGGTTTTTTTTATTTATTTTAAAGATCAGCTCTTTCAAAGCGTAACACAGAAGAACTGTTCCCCTGTTTAAAAGCCATCTCCGCCCCACCTCAAGTGCGGAAAGTTGAAACTTGGCAGGAAAACCACAAGAGGTTCCTTGGAGTAGCTTTCTGTGAAAGATTTGGGACCTCGAAGTTGCATAGCAAGGTTTCACAGCACGCTTTGTACCTATTTTTGTTTTAATATGCCCATAAGCAAAAGGCTCAGGAAGATTTCTCAGCACGTATCGGGCCAAATCAACCACATGTTGAGAGACGTAAGTCTTGTGGATATGGGCACCATTCGGGCAGAGAAACTTGGACCTGCCAAATCACTCTGGAAAGCGTTGTGGCCATACCCAAGTATCTGCACCAAGCAAGCGTGCACTGATATTTTACACCTCATGTCCATGGTCATACCAACAGGAGCAGGCACAAACTGTAATTCCCATCAGCAGAAAATACTCAAAAAAGCAGCTGTAACCAATAGTCCTCAGGGATCCCAATGGCTTGAAGAAAAGAGGGTCTGGGGTCTTTTCTGCTTTGGGTTGGGCTTGGGGGATTTTTGCTGGTTTTATGCTTGCCTGTAGATCTTGCATAATCAAAAATAGAACTGTAAATTCATCAGCTGCTTTGTTCCGTGCAAGTAATTAACTCAGCTCTATTCACAGCTCAACCTCATCCTGCAGTGAAACTCACATGCTTTGGTTTGTTACGCCAGTGTGGTCTAATTCCAGAGATCACAAAAATAATATTCCAAGTTTAATCCCAAAGAAAGGATTACTGGGGATCAAATCCATTATTTCACAATAAATCCCTTTTATGTCTTTTTTTTTTTTTCCCATCAGCGATCAAAGCAAGTGGCTTTCATCTCTAAAATGCGGTTGCTATACAGCAGAAGAGATCCTTGCTCAAGGCACAGGGCTCGACATTTACTTTCGTTTTTTTCACAGTATCAAAGGAGATTTATTTTTCCCCCTTGCCAAAAATAAAGTCTGGTCTAGATTCCCAGCTGCAGCTGAGACCGCTGGGAGAGAAAGTAGCTGCAGCTCATTTTTGCAGCTCCCTAATCTTGCAGGACAGTTTGCGACGTTACCGGTTGTCTGCAGCCCACCACCACTATTTCTTCATTTGAGAGTTTGAAGCGAAGAGCGAAGCTCCGGCTTCAGCAAGGGGAGCTTCAGAGGAAAAACCTCTACCCAAGGGTGGGTTTTTTACCTCTAAATACAAGGCCAGACTCAGCTCACCAGTTCCAGCTTTTTTCTTCATCGATATTTCCGCCGTTTGCTGCATGAAGCTAGGCAGATGGTACGAGAGCCTTTAGCATCCCGCTGTCGAGGGATGGGATATTGCGGCTCTAATCCCTTGCATTCCTGTTTTGTGTGTAACGTGGACAGAGTCACCAACCACAGAGCCCTAAACCTGCTAGCCTTGCTGGAGTGAACAACAACGTTAATATGGACAGAGGCACCCACTTGATCCCCCCTTCTTATGGAAGAAACAAAACCGGTGGCAGCCTTGGCCGCGCACGGTGTATCCATAGTACAAACCAGACTGAGCAAAACAGACCACGCATCATCATTACTGTGAAGCCAGGCTCTTTATAGTTCTTCTGCTAACCCAACCGTATTTTTATCCCAAATCTCAATCTGTTCGAATTAGCTCTGCTAAAGTGAACAGAATGATACAGGTCAGATCAATTATTACAAAAAATTCAATTATGGTCGCACCATATGCAGCACTATAAAAAGAACGCAGCTGTACATATGGCTGATGAAAGCAACAGCAGTTAACGGCACAAATGTCCGTGACATTGTGATGCCCTTTAGTCCTTCAATGCTTTCTACATAGGCCACACTGAAAGGAATAAAAGTGCCTATACTCGTCTTTTTCAAAAAACGGCAGCAGCTTTCAAATGTCCCTCTCTACCACCCTCCAAAAACCCAAGAATCATCTCCTCATGGAGGTTAGATAGAGGATTGAGAGCTTCTTTTAGGAGGTGGCGTTGGTCTTGCTTGTGTCACGAAAATTTCCACCAAAAACCAAAGGAAGATCAGATTTTCCCAACATTTCTTAAAAGAAAAGAGCTTCCTTTTTTTTCCCTACAGATGCTTGTGACTACAAGGCTCTAAATCCTTGCTCCTGAGCAGTCCTTTAATGATGCGTGACAGAGCACCTAGCATGGGCTAGGTCAAATGTGCAGGTCAGGTCAAATAGGCATCATCATGTACAGGGCCGGGACTTGGACACGGGAGCACACAACCTAAGAAGACGGATGCTGCACGACGTAACCTTTTTCCCAGGAAGGGAGGCAAATTTCTGCTCATCTCAGAAGCAGCGTTGAAACAAAGCCTGCTGAGTCATGCATAAATCCGGAAAAATCTGCTAAAATAGAAAACTTCCCAGTCCATGCTTTGGTGTCACAGGAGCCAGGCCTCTCAAAAAATCTGGGAAGAGGAGGAAGACCTGACTGTGCCCTGGTAAGAACAGATCTGGCCAAGTTTGTGCCACCAGCCTCCTGGCCCACCTTGTGCTTTCATTGCCTAGAGCAGTGATCTCCAAAGCGGGATGCACAAGATGATTCGTTGGGTTGCAGGAAGAAATATTAGAATTTCAGTAGCACGTGTATGCAATTTGTAAATAACTATATGCTCATGCATGGGAGGTAGGGGTGCATGATCAAAAAAGTTTGGAGATCACCGACCCAGCAGTCAATACCCACTCCTGGCAGCAGTTTCAGCCCAAAAGCTCAGGAAAACCAGATGCCCACCACTACCCCTGCAAAGCTGAGGGATGGGAAGGCAAGGGCAAGACTGTCCATCACCCCTGCATGGGAGAAGGTACGCAAGTGGCACTCATCACAACAGTGAAACCAGCTATGCAAAGCACTGTCCTGGTTACAGAGGAAGCCAGACAGGGAAACAACACCAAAATAAAACCCCAAACCCAGGAGAAAATGCTTTTTCCTCACCTTTCTCATCTCCGCAGAGATGGTTTTGGTAGTAGTCACATCAGGAAGAGGCAAGCTGCTTCCAGGGAGAAATACTGTGTCCCAGCTTTCCCTTTCAGCCTGTTGTGAAATAAGAAGGAAGTGACCATGACTAGAACAAGAAGCAAAAGTCTCTGAGAAGTTGCCATCAACTCAACACNGTCAATACCCACTCCTGGCAGCAGTTTCAGCCCAAAAAAAGGGCGCCCTCAGTGGATTGAGCAGGTTCAAAAACACATCCAAAGGATGCTCCTCCATGTCAAACTGCACTGGCGTGCTCCTTCTACACAGGCTTCCAGATGGTATGTCTTTTTAGCCCTTCCTTTATTTTAAGTGGACATCCTGAGGCACAGCAGGATCATACTGTGGTGTTTTTGTGCTTCTCCTAGCAAAAGAAATTATTTTTCTAAAAATAAACCCCCACAAATTTCTCAGATTTCCTTTTAGTCTTCTTATTCCTCCTCACACAAACACACAGTTTTTAGAGAGCACAGCTCAGCAGAGTTTGAAAGGAGCATCTTGATGGGTGATAGCCCCTGTATTGCAATCACTGATTCACAGATTCATTTTTTTTTTCAAGTCTAAGTCATTCACTCCACCCTGGACAACTTCAAATGTAACAGAACAGAGCCTATATATTATAAATCTATTTCTTAAACAGTTTTCAGGGTTCTCAAAAAGAAACCTGTTAAAATGATTTCACACCCTCTTTCAGTAAAAAAAAAAAAAATATTAATTTGTCAGGGTCTGCTATGGAACCAATTGACTTCAGGAGGCAAACGTGAAGTCTTGATAATTAGGTACTGCTCAAGTGTGATACTAGAGCGGGTCTTCATACCAAGGGAAAACCCCGGCCCTGCTTCTCCAGGGGCTTCAGGGCTGCGAATTGAACAAGTTGCTTTTCCTGACAACATGTTCTGAAAAAGGAAGGGCAACAAACAGGAGGAGCTGGAAGCTATCGTGCTGCTGGAAAGCTACGACATAGTGGCCATTACTGAAACCTGGTGGGACAAATCCTGCGACTGAAGCGTGGCTATCAATGGCTAGAAGCTGCTCCGAACAGACAGGGAAGGAAGGAGGGGTGGAGGTGTTGCCCTCTATGTTAAGGAATGGATAGAGAGTGAAGAGTTGTCCCTAAACAATAGCCAAGAGGGTGTCTACTACAGGCCGGCTAATCAAGGGGAACCTACTGATGAAGCCTTCTTATTCCAGCTACAGGAGGCATCGCGCTCAAAGGCTCTCATCCTGCTGGGGGATTTCTACCACCCTGACACCTGCTGGAAAAGTAACACAGCGAGCTGTAGACAATCCAGGAGATTCCTGGAGCGCCTTGACCATAACTTCCTGAGACAGGAAATAGACAGCCCTACCCAAGGGGATGTGACACTGGACCAGAGAGTCATCAATGCAAGTGAGCTCATCAGGGATGTCAAGACTGGAAACAGCCTGGGCTGCAGTGACCACACACTGGTGGAGTTCACAGTCCCCAGGGATACGTGTCAGACAAGGAGCGTAGTCCAGTCCCTGAATTTTAGGAAAGGAAACCTCCAGCTCTTCAAGGAACTAGTCAATAGAAACCCCTGGAAAACGGTCCTCAGGGACAAGAGGGCCGAAGAGAGCTGGCAGATCTTCAAGGATACATTCCATAGAGCACAAGAGCTCTTGATCCCCAGGTGTAAGAAATCAAGCAATAAAGGGAAGAGACCAGTATGGCTGAGTTGGGACCTCCTGGTCAAACTGAAAGGCAAGAAGGAACTGCACAGGCAGTTCAAGCAGGATCACGTGTCCTGGCAAGAGTATAAGGACACTGGCTGGTTATGTAGGGATGAGGCCAGGAAGGCCAAGGCACAGCTGGAGCTGAACTTGGCAAGGGATGCTAAGAATAACAAGGGCTTCTACAGGTATGTCAACCAGAAAAGGAAGGTTAAAGAAAGCGTACACTCCCTGATGAGCAAGAATGGCAAACTGGTAACAACAGACAAGGAGAGGGCTGAGGTTCTCAACAATATTTTTGCCTCGGTCTTCACTGCCAGCCTCTCTCCTCATACTTCCCGAGTTGAAGGATCGCAAGATGGAGACCTGGAGGACAAAGTTGTGATGACCTGAGAAACCTCAACATACGCAAGTCCATGGGACCTGATGAGAT
>VXBO01006046.1:31735-60283 GCA_013400135.1 Rhinoptilus africanus | reverse complement strand
GGTGAGACACTGGCCCAGGTTGCCCAGAGAGGGGGTGGAGGCCCCATCCCTGGAGACATCCAAGGCCAGGCTGGATGAGGCTCTGAGCAACCTGCTCTGGTTGAAGATGTCCCTGCTCCCTGCAGGGGGTTGGACTGGATGGGCTTTAGAGGTGCCTTCACACCCAACATTTTCTGTGATTCTATGAGTCATTCCATGAAAATAATCAAGAAGAGCATGCCCATAGAGTAGGATTCAAAATGCTTTTTAACATTTCTCTTTTCCTCTTTCAAAAGTTCCTTGACAGGACATCTGCAGAAGACATCTCCCAAAGATGCCACACTCCGGATCCTGGCATGATCACCGTGTGGCTCTCTCATGTGCTAGGTCTCCAAGGCTCATCTCCCACCAAAAATATACGGCTTAAGCAGACACCCAAGATGTTCTTATACTCACACAATTAAAGAAGCTGCTGATTTAGGAACCTGGCAGCAGGGTTGTTCACATCTGATCCTCCCTTGTTCTTGTCTCTTCGTTGAGAGCTCTCCCTGGAAGATGCTAAGGGGAGCAATCTAAGTCAATCAGAAACACAAAGCCATTCAGTCTCAAAAAAACACTTGGATGCGAATCAAACAATGCAAGTTTTGAAAATTATTTTAGGCTAAATTCCTCCTCAGGACATGATCTCCAAGGGTGAAAGCCTGGCCCCACCGAGGCCAAGAGCAAAACTCCTGCAGACCTCAGCAGGACCTGGCTCCCACCCAAAACAAACTTTTCAAGTCTCAGTCAAGCTCTTCAGCTGCAGATGTTCTTTTCTATTATTTTTGTAGCCTTTTTGTCTGACCAAAGGGATCCTTCTGCAGTGGCCATCCAAGAGCCGTTGACAAGATGGAAGAAATTTGATTTGCAATTGCAAAAGAAGTCTATAATTTTTTTTTTTTTCATTTAAAAACAATATGTCTGTGACGTGGCCTTCAAGCACGTCAGTGTCAATCTGGCCAGTGGAGGAGTCCCACATAGCTCAAACCCTTTGGGGATGGGGATTATGCTCTGTTCTATTTCTGCATAGCACCTAACCCTGCAGGACCCTGCATCTGCAGCGGGAGCCTTCCAGGGACCATGGTAAAAGCAATTATAAATACAAGCATTTTGATTTTAGCCTTGTTGACTTTCCTTTTGCCAGCATTGTTTGTCATTCCCAGCAAACCGAAGGCATTTTTCCCTCATGGAGAAGAGAACTGTGACAACAATGTCGAAGCACTCTCCGTTTTTACTTTCGGAAGAACAGTAACAAGTAAAACATGAACTCTCAGTTTTATAAGTTTTGTAACTTCTGATGATTTGTTTTAAAGCCTCTGCTCCTGAAAACCAGTAGTTACAGCAGCCTCAATTCTTGCCGTCAGAAGGAAATATCTAGTTTACGTGGCCACAGGGTATGGCTCAAAAACATGACCCTAAGCATGTCAAAAAGCTGGAAAACAAAGAACAGTCCAAGCTGGACTAGTTTTATTCTTTGAGATCACCATGGGCCAGTCAGGTCATCACGGGGCTGGCAGTGATGAACACCCATCGCATACCAGCTCCATGGCACCCAACCACAAAAGCAGAAGTGACCAACAGTGTCTTGGGACAAATTCACTCAAGAAATCAGCAACACCAAAACCCATCACCAACATCTATTCCCTTTGCTCCTTGTGTTAAAATGTCAAGAAATTTTGCCACAAGAAGGTTTTCTACCCTTAATGCCACAGGTTCAGACCTCAACTCTCTGCCAATGCTCAGAAATTTTCAGCATATGCTTGCAATTATGAAATCGTTCTCAGCAACAAGAAATACAATACACTTCAAAGAAAAGCAAATAAACTAGGTCTTCCTTCTACCTTCATCTACTGTCCACACACTCTGACATTTTTATGCAACTGGAACAGGGGCGCACCCTTCTCATTTCTATACGCCAAGTTGGTTTGCTGCCCACAAATCTCTGGCTTCATCCAAGGAAGGAAGTCAGGCTCCAGCAAACGCAAGCTGGATTCAACTTGCTCAAACACGCATATTTCAAGCGTTGCCTTCTCCCACAACCCAAAGGACGTTGCAACACCGTCCAGGTAGAGCCTTAGCGTAACAAGCCAAAGTGGTTGCTTACGTTAAGATTAGGTGCAAGCCACTAAAGGCAGATGTGAATTTTAAACCTCAAGAAACGCAGGGCTACTTGAACCTTTGGCATATCCAAAGCTTTTGCCCCAGGACACAGGGGAATCTTGGGCTTTTGTGTTATTTTCTTTGCTCGCGTTTTTCAAATGTACGCATATTGCCCATTGACAGCTTAGCATTGCTGATACCAGGTTAAAGTAATTCCACCAATGTCATCTTAAGCCTTTGTCTCGTCTGTTGTAGCACCCATGTGATTACAACCATGCTTATGTGTCTGGGCTGGTGACAGGCATTAAGGGCTGAAAAACTGTGCTTGATATCATCATTTTGGAATTTCTTGAATCCATCCACCCTTTCTGATTGCACCAGGGCAGGAGAATGGGCAAGCTGCACTTCTGAAACAAGATGGGAATAATACTAACAACTACAGGAACTACAGACAGCTCTTCTGAAGCTCTTCTCTTCCTCCAAAAGAGATATAGGCAACAGACAACAGGGCAAGCTTGAAGGCAGGGCTGCCATAGACCTAAATAAGTTCCTGTAGTAGTAGCTGTAGGACGGCCTGGATGCACAAGCTTAATTCTAGTTTTGGAGGAGTTGTCACATCAATTTCGCACGTTAAATAAGGTCTTTGGTTGCATTCAAACACACATCAGGAAATGTCCAGTTTGCTGCATGTGTTGGTCATCTTGGCTTTAGAAGTTTAGAAGTCCTGAGTATATTTTGCTGTAAGGCTAAGCTTTGCTAGAGGGAGAACTTTACAGGCAAATCACTTCTACATTGCCCTCGAAGAACCAGTCCACAGTCATGTAAGAGTTCTCTTTCCTCTCTGTCTCTTCACCTCACTCCTTGTAAGAAATCTTAAGTATTGCAGTCATCTGTGAGTCATTCGTGTCACCTACGCCATGCATGTAGCCACCTGAATCGAGCACCATCAGAGCCAAGCTTTATGCCGCAGGAAAGACACAGTGTTCCCTCAGCTGCTCGTCTTTCTCCCTCGGCAGCTGCCATAAAGGCTGTTTTTTCTGCTATGGACACCAAAGGAAGTTGGAAAAAAACCCAAAAACTTATATCAAACAAACAAAAAAGATAGGGGGAAAGAAAGTTAAAAATTAATAAGTCTACCAAATAAATATGGAAGTTTTGGAGAGCTGGTTAGCTCAAAGCTTATTTACCCTGGGACCAAAACATGGTTTGTAACACCACCCAACCCCATCCAGACCAAATTCTGAAAATCCCTATTCTTCACCCAAAAGGAAAATGGGCAGCTCCCTCTAATTTCTAAGTAGCACACTTTCCCTTCTAGATATTTAAGTCCTTTGCTTTTTAAACTCCTTCCCCAAGTTGGTGTCAGTTCAGAAGCAGGTGGTGTCTGTGGTGTACCCAAGCCCAGATGCCTTGATGCACACCTGCACAGGACCACAAAATGAGCTTGAGAAATGACAACAACACGAAAATGCTAGAGAGCATCACCAACAGCTGGGATTTCTTTGGAGGCAACAGTCATTCCCACCGCCCGCCTCCACCCCCCCAAAAAAAGTTGAAAGCATGAGCACTGGGAGAACACACGGGTTATTTATTAAATCCTCATGGTGAGGAGGACAAGGGCATTTCATAAATCTCCCCAACAGCCAGAAGACCAGCCTATCTGCAGGAGCAAGGGCCCAGAAGACCTGTGTGGTCAGAGCGTGGTCACAGGCTAACAAACGCTCACACCAAAACAACTCGCTGAATTCTTGCAAGAATCACATCATGCTGGAAATAATACAGGCCTTTTCTTAGCAAGCCAATATTTCGGTTTCTTTTGAGGATTTTTTCACAACAAAATAATGTTCTTGGAAAAGTTTAGATTTATTAAAACTGAAGCTTTTCATAGAAGCCCGTAGGAAAAAGCAGCAGCTTGGTGCTTAGAAGTTTTCTGGGAGGACACACAGACTTTAATTCCCATTGTAATTCAGCTCATGGACTTAAACCTACTTTTTCCACCTTCTGTTTTCTACCTGATCTGGGATATAGCTCTCTCCTTCCCAGCCTGAGAACCCACCTCTAGAGCCTTGTGGTTATCTTTAAGTTATTGAGCTTGGCAAGGTAACGCGACCTGGTGGTTGAGACATTCCCTTTGAGGGATTTGCACGTTGTGAGGGCTCTGGCCACCACCACCAGTCGCAGAGCAGAAGTTCCCAAACCCTTTTCGCTGGTGATCTTACTTCCAGTTTCACTTCCAAGCTTGCGATCCCACTTCCACAATCCCTTAAGCTCTGCTATTGTCTGCAAAGCACCATCGATACCACCAGGCTCTAAATCCTCTGCTTGGGAAACCACTTAACACCAAATTGTTTTCTCGCTGGTCATCTCACTGGTTTGGGGCACGTTTTTCCCTGGTGATGGAGAAGCTTTAGCCACCACCAGTAATTAATTCTCACCCAGCATTGGTTATAAATCGCGTTTCTGATGCCACTGCTGAACCTTTGTGCTGTTTCACATCGCGGTATTTACTCACCATGCAACAAACATAGCGTGGCACCCTGAACATCCTAAGTGAAGATCTGAAGAGCTCTTGTTTCCACATTTTTGGCCAGGGCACAGGTTTTTTTTCTCAGAGCTGCTCTGTTCTGTGGTCTCAGATAAGGTCTTGAGCACGCTACAGACGCAGGCAACAGTCGCACTGTTCTCCACGCAAAGTACTGATATTGAACTCTCTGTGATGTATTATTGCAAATTTAGAACCACAGCTCATCGCAATTCAGTGTTCAGGGGTCGTTCCAGAGCATCACAGGGTTTTCTAAAGATGAGGCAGCGACAGCGTGTGTCGTGTCGTAGATACAAGCCCGTTGGTAGCATTGCAGGATTCTGTCACGGCAGCTTTGCTTGTTGAAAAGAAGGGCTCCTGCAAGTCCGTGTTTCTCTTTGGGGAAAGCTGTATCTCTACAACTATTAAATACCGAAGCCAGTAAAGTCCACGTAACGCTCTCACCACCTCACACGTTTCAACACCTCACTAGATCACAATCTTAACCCGTCTCACCTCCTATCTTTATGTGCATCTATTCTTTTGAGCTTGCAATCAGCTAAAAAGCAATGAATTGCATGCTCTAAATAATGCCTCGGATATTTGTGCTTAATCTGGAAATAATTTTGCTCTTACAGTGTGCAAGAACTGTAACTGTCTCAAAATGAGTTAGGCCGGCAGTGGAGCATCTGCTCTGCTCCCTGGATTAGAGAGGATTCAGTAGGAAAACACACTGTCAGCCTTGTAGCAGATGGTGACAGCATCATTCAAACAGCCCCTCTCTCCATACACTGCCTAAGACAATGCGACATCAGATCTCCATAAGAACTCCCCATGCTGACCCTGGAGCAGCGGTTGTCCTGCCTGGTGGCTCTCTGTAGCTCCCACAGGGTGTTCGCACTGGCCTAAACAATAGGGTATTTCTTCTTTCCCTAAATCCACAAGGCAAATGACACCTTCCCCTACAACTTGTTAATCCCACTTGGACAAGCAACAGCAAATTCCAGCCTGGGAGACCCCGAGATGGACTTGGGCAACCTTCCCGTCAGCAAGAATCTGCCTCTGCCAAAGGACCAGGACAGACATTGCATGTTCTAGGCAGGCAGCAAAGGGGGAGAAAGATCCCCCTTGGTCTCTGGATGACCTTGTGACAGAACTCTGAGGTCTGCGCCCACCTTTTCCCCTTCTCCGCGGGGTGCTGTGGCTCCGCAGCTGTTCTCCCTCTTCACCAAGAGGTGGAAGCAGAGCCCCCTTGCCCTCCGCCTTACAGGGTTGGCACCAAAAACCTGCATTTATTAGCTCAAAAGTAGGGTCTCCCCACTTATACACAATTATAAGTAGTGTTTCTCTCAAGTCAAAATGCGCAGAGAAGACCCCTCATGTCCCAATGTCTGCACAGTCAATGGTGAGGGTTTTCCCTTAGTGCTGGGGTACGTGATGCTCCAACTAATCAAAACATCAGTAGTTAGCACCACCTCTGCAGTCATCATCTCCCAAGACCCAGTATCTCGGCTGGTTGCATGGAGGAGATCCCTTGTGCAAACGTGCATCTTGGCCCTGCTGCAGAGCCCAGATCGTGCAAGCGTGGGGACCTGGGAGAGCACGGAGCAATGCTGGGAGCAGGGGGAATAGATCCCTGCACACAGGAGCAAGGGCAGTCCCGGTAAACGCCTCGGTAAATGCCCCGGTAAATGCTAGTTGCAAATTAAAAATCAAAACCAGCAATGCTTTTACAGGATGCGATGCACATTCCTTCTATACTTGCAGCCTCCAACCGATGAAACCCTCATACTGAAATCTGGGGTACAGGAAAAGATCATCCCCTGAGTATTCATAAAAATATAGAGCTAATCATTATTTTTTTTCTACTATGCCGTGCAATAAGTGGCCTTGAAATGAGCACTTGGCTACCACAGGTATTTATCTGTTGTATTTAGACGATGCTGATCACCCAAATGAAACAAGTGAATTCAAGAATCAAAACGGGAGCAGACCTGGCTCTTATGTGTGCAGCCCGGCTCCCCATTTTCACTCAAAAGGGCTTTGTTTGCCCACCCACCTCCCAGAAATTAAAAAAAAAAAATAATCAGCCAATTCCCATGCTAAACAGAGCTGTTTCTCAGTGCTTTTATGACCCGTCGGAGGAAGACAGTGGGTTAGTTTTACTCAGCCTAAGAATTAACAGCACGCTATTACTATAGATCTGCACGCACAGCGGAGGCTGCAAAGCACAATGTAAAAATAAAAAAAAAAAACAAACAAACAAACCCAAAACCCAGCCAGAAGCTGAAGTTACCACTGAACATTCAAGTTGCAAAAGTTTCAGTTATGCAAGCACACATTTCCTGGGTGTGAACATCTGACACACAGTAAATTAGGTGGAGAAGGAAGTCAATAAATGAGCACAACCAGCACAGTTGGAAAGTAAGTGGATTTGAAACTTTCTAAATAAAATCCGTCATTCAGACCTCCGTGCTTTGAGTCGGGCTTTGCAGCTATGCACAAAGGCTTGCACTCACCCCTGGCAGGCACGCACACAAAAAAAAGCACATACAGGTACCTTGGATTTTGTGGGAGAAAAATAGGTATTGCAGGGAGGATTTCCTTACACCCATTTCAAAATACTGGGCTTGCTGCCTTAAAAAGAAAAAAAATATTACCATTTACTCTTCCCTTGAAAGAAAACCCTGGGCTACTTTCCCCACCCCAGTCTCCATGGGGCCCTACACTGGACTCGCTCCAGTTTGCAGATGCCTCTCTTGTGCTGGGGGCACCAAACCATTCCCAGTGTCCAGATGTGGATCCCCAGTGCCAAGCAGAGAGAATTATGCCGTCCCCAGACCTTTTTGGCCAGTGCTTTGGCCAGTGCAGCCCTGCAGAGGTCTGACCTCCGCTGCTGCCTCTGGACCAGCTCCCCTCCAGCATCGCTCTCCTTCCACCAGCTGCCCATCCCTTTTTTTCCATCCGATACCTCCCGTATGGAGCCCATGCCTCAAATTTGTCACATGAGCATATTCCATCTTTGCCATCTCTCCTCTGGGCTATCCAGATCATCACAGCCTGTCTTTATGAAGTGGCATCGGCTTTTCCTGGAAAGACAAAGTCATTTTGGAAGCATCTCAGTTGGGTTTAGAGCTGCTAGCCTCCTGTAGACCAGGTCCAATCTGCACCCTTGGTGCCCAAACCAAAGAAGAGGGCTGAGTTACTCTGGATTTTAGCACATAAGGAAATAATTCTGCAGCCAGCCCATGATTTAGTACAAATTTTCTGTGTATTTGGGGTTTTTTTTTTCTGTGTTCTTGCTTCATTGCTTTTCATACCCTATCACAACCACATTTGAAAGGCAAACCCTTACCTTCCCCCAGATTCCCTCTGTGAGAAAATTTTTCGGAAGTCTGTTGAATCAAGTAGCAAACCACACTGATGTCTTAATTTGCTCCCTGTTACCAAATCCAGAAAAAAACCCCACAGATCTCCGTGGCCAAACTTGCTGAAGAAAAACTGAAAACAAACCAAGTAATAGGAACTCCCCATCCAAAGATAACCACGTGTCCCTCATTAGTGGTTTGGTTGCTCCTAGGGAATCACAGTTCAACAAGGTCATACTCTGTTGCTCTGTGAGCCGGGTTCGATTTTTCAGAGGGAGACCAAATTTAAGCAAGACCTTTAGACTCTTTATGGAATATACATCACAAATTGAAGCGTTGACAAATTGTGCTGCTAGGTTTATCACCTGGGTGCGTTAAGCACTGCATAGGAAAGAGTCATCTTCCCTGTGTGAGTGGGGTACCCCTGGAAAGGGTCCCCAGGAGTTGGGGGAATCTCCATCCTCAGCGATGCCTCAACTCACCTGGACATGGCTCCCAGGAACCTGCTGTAGCTGCAGCGTTGGCACAAGGGTGCATCCCAACCTAAGGTTTTCCACCATCAAACATTATCCAGGCTGATGTCATGGCAGATCCTGCTTTTTTTTTTTTCCTCAGAACAGTCATCAAGGTCTTGGTCTATCCAAAAATACCCATTCAGTGTCCATTTAAAGTTGATGTACGAGTGGGAATTTGGCGTAAACAACCACCATGTAGAAGTTCAGCCGAGGCCATCCATCCCACCATGCAGGCTTTTTTCTTTTGATTCCCCATCTTCAGTGCTGATTTACAGTCCCAGAAGGAATGACCCAGCACACTCCTGCCGTCTGCGACATCCCTCCCTCCATCGGTGGCAGGAGGACACCAGGTTTTTCCATGCAAGAGGTTTCTCAAGGGGTTTCTGGCAGCTGAGGTGGTACCTGCAGGCAGCAGAGAGCTGCACCCCCTTCTTTAGTCCCCACCAAGCCTCAGCCTGCGACACCAAGGCCACTGGCAGATGTTGGATCCTGGCGTGCCTGCTTTTTGGGTTTGTTTTTTTTTTTTCTTTTTACTTTAAGAATAGCATCTGGTTGTTTTTCTCCCAAAGGCTGTTACTCAGCTCCGCAGACAGCCTCAGCAGTGTCAGCAGACAAACCAGGCAACTTCAGCAAGACTCACCCAAATTCTGCATCACTTGGGCTTTTCGAGCGCTACCTTAATTTTATTCGCCTGCAACCTCTTATTTACATGACCCCTTCTATAAAAGTGTTGTGGGTTGGTTTGGTTTTTTTTTTATTGATCCTTCCATAATAAGCCTTTGCCAGAGCAAGGTGAAAAAGAAGCAATAACAACAACCACCAACATGAGGACACGGGAACAAGTTGTGGATCAGGATGGGGAGCCCAAGCAGCAGCACAGGATCCGCTTCCATTGTGCAAGGCAGGGCTGGATGCGGCCCAGCCAGCCCCAGTGCTGCGACCAAACACCGTTCCTGCCATGGGACCGGGGCCAGTGCCGGGAAAAGCTCATCGGCACGAAAGTTCATAAAAACGATGCTGGCAAGCCTTTCCACCCGCAGGGCAGTGGGGGAAATACCACCAAAATGTTTAAATTTTTTTTTTTTTTTTAAAATATAAAATAGCACATGCCCAAAAACCAAACCAGGCCAGACCCTCGCTATGGGAATCACACCCTCCAATTATTTTG
This sequence comes from Rhinoptilus africanus, assembly GCA_013400135.1. Lineage (NCBI taxonomy): Eukaryota > Metazoa > Chordata > Aves > Charadriiformes > Glareolidae > Rhinoptilus > Rhinoptilus africanus. The sequence goes on along the minus strand of VXBO01006046.1, from coordinate 50,593 downwards.
AGTTAGAGGGATGTCCAGACCAGCCGGTTTTAATCCCATTAATGCATTCCATGTACGTATTTAGATGTCTCCCATTCGGTCTGCCTTGCAGGACAGGCATAATGCCTTTATGGGAGACAGAAGTATCTCATCTGCGTGAGATTCAATATTTAAACTTGACAGTCGTGAACAAAAAAGGCCGGACTAGGTGTTTTCCCATGATTGCCCACCACGCAGTGCTAATTACGTTATCCCCCCCTCACTGCCGCCAGGGTTTAAGGTCAATCTGCATCTTTGCTAGAGTTGTCTTCCTGCAGCCTCTCTGGCAGCTGCCACCACCTCGATGGTGAGTTTTGGTAGCTCTCAGAGCTCCTCAGCCTTCTTCAAAGCTGTCAGGAGCTGCTTATCCAAAAGCATTCTCATTGCTGTTTTTCATTCAAATAGTGACGTGGGAGGGCATTAGTGTTTGCCCACCATGCCTCTTCCCCTCCAGCTTGGGGTCCCAAGGGAGATTTTTCTGACTTTAAGAACCTCTAACACCTTCCTGGTCAATTTATCCCAATGTAATTTATCTTTTAACCCCAACCATTTAACCTCATCAACCATCTCTACCTACCTGAAGGCTCAGGTCTCCTGATGGCGATGTTGGCAGCAGGAAGAGGATATAATGGCATCTGTCTTCTCCTTTTAATCCCACTAGCCCAAAATTTCTTCTCATTTACTTTTACCTCCTTGTCAGTTTTGAACAACTCTTAACATCTCATTGACATCCATGGCTCTCTCTTTGCTATTTCCATCTCTTGCAGACTGTTTCAAGGCTTGGTTTGGTTTCCATTTTGAATGGAAATCAAGCTGTCTTGACTTCCCTTCTATGCCAACCTGCTTTTTTTGCCAGCGCAGCCTTCCTTACCAGGTTACAGGCTTTGAAGCATCTGGTAAAACATCCTTCATCAAGTCCCCATAAACTGGGGCCAAACAGCAGCTGATTCCTACACCGATGCCCAGTTTCATTTTGTGTTGAGACCACGTTGAACAGATTTCATTTGCACCGGGAGACTTTCCGAGGTGGAATTACCATCTATAACATTTAGCAATTCCAAGAATATTTTATAATTCTGACAGCCTGCATCACCCTCAAGCCTGCCATGGTAAACACGCTCTTCCCTTTCCCTCTACTGCAGATGGCAATTTAGGCAGTCAGGGAGGTTTTGTGTTTGTTCTCTGGCGTGAGCCAAATGCTATTATTCCCTCTTTTTTTTTTTTTTCCTGGAAGGACATTGACCTGCGGGCATTCAAGAGAGATTTCCCCCCTCCCTCTCCACGTTTTCGGTGGCTTGGTGAGAGACACCCTTTGCAAGAAGAAGGAGGCCAAATGCCTTTCTAAGCAGTCTCCGAAATCAGTGGTCTGATCCCCCAGGAAAGCCATCCCACCCGATTTCAGTAATGCCATTGGCAAGCAGAAGCCAGCAGGATCGGTAGGAAGTAACTTAACCGCTGGCATGGCACTGGGTTGGACTAGAGGGCCCCCCCAGACAGCTCTTCTGACCTAAATTATTCTCTGATCCTAAGCCCCATCCTCTCTCATTCACTGGACACTTCAACAGATTATTCCTTCATGTACTCAAGTGATTCCGTTTGCCTCCCTGGCACGATGTTGTGCTACAGGGAGGCATGGCTTCCTCTTAGTCTCCTCTTTTGGAGAGAGTTTAATGCAGCCCCATCCTGCATTAAACAAACTGACCACGTCCATTCAACAGGAGAGCAGCTATCATCCCACAAACCCAGGCTCCCCCAAAATACACCACTTCCCTTCTTTGATGAGCTATGTCTTCCCCCTGAGACACTGCATCCCCACCTGTGTATTCATTTTGTAGTGACGGACAACATGCCAACATCTCCGTAGCGTTGGCACTCGAGGAGGAGGAACTACAAGATGCTGATGTAGCTGCTGCATCCCTCCCACCCCACCAGTCCCGCACAGGGCTCAGCGGCAGACGAGGAGACAAGCGGCAACGTCTGACAACGCGTCTGCTTTAGGGAGAGATGGGAGGTGAGAGCCCCAAGCAGGAGAGAGAGGTAAATCTCAGACAGGTGGGAAATGTCCATGCACCCGCACTCCAGCCCTCACGGGGAGCCGGGCAGGGCTCCTTGCTAATTGAAAAAAACATCTGAATACAACCGATTTTCTACAGATTTAAAGGGTCATATATCTGGGAAACGGGGTGAGAAAGTATTTTTAAAGGTGCAAGAGATCATTTATGTAAAAAAACACCCCGCAGTTACACTTTAACAACTTCCCTTTCTTTCCAGAAAGACAAGTAAGTGTTTCACCACCTGTAACAGACGTTAGTTTTCCATGTCAGGAGAAACCAGTGAAGATTCCTGCAAAATACAAACAGCACAACAAATATAATTAATAATTAACAGTATTAAATAGCAAGTTCAAAGAGTGCAGAAGCAGTGGTGACCTTTACCAGCTGATCAGCTACCGGGTATTTAATCTTCTTGCTCTTTTCCCCCCATACCCTGTAGTCTGTTGGCTGGAGCCCATCCAGCCAGGGTCACCCCTAGCAGGCAACTCAAGCAATTCTTGCAAGAAAAGCATCCAATTTTCACCCCAAAAAGGAGCATCTGTTCCAAGAGTAGCCCTCTATCAGACAGCATAGAAAGATATCCCATTCCTCCCAAAAAACTTGCCCAATCATCCATATGGTTACTGCATCTAACCAAACAGGTGGCTCACAAGCACTCCCAATTTCCAAACTGTAATTAACAGCCAGCCCCGTGCCCTGACTTCAGCTCACTTTAAATGAGGTGCAAGTATTTATGGCTTCAGGAATAACTGCAGTCTGCATCCAGCAGCCAGCTGGGGAGATCTTCCAGAGGGGGCTGCACAGGGATGGGGTAGCTCCAGGGAAACAAAAGTCACTGCTAAGCGACCTGCAGTGCTACGGCTGCTGAACCGAAACTGGGGAAGGCAAGGAGAGAACTGGATTTAGGAGTCAAAGATGGAGGCGCGTTAAAGAAGTTATACTCTAAAGGGAAGCGGCTGAAAGGCAGTCCCAAATTCAGAGTGAGCCGATGGCCAAGGTGCCCAACAGGGCTACGAGTCCGTGCTGTTTACGCCCCCAGGCAGGCACAGCCCGATGCTTCAAGACGACAGTCCCATTCGGCGTGCGCTTTCAGGCTGGGGAAGGAAATTGCTGTTCATCAACGGCAGCAAAGGCGCGGGCTGGAGGCCAGGAGAGGAGAGTCACTAATGGGCAAAGCAGATGTTGCTCGAGTCATTGCAGAAGGCAGGAGGGCCTGGGGCCAAGGGCTAGCAGGAGCAATGCTGATCCAGTCGGAGAAAGCCGAGACGCTCGGGAGGTGAAACAGGGCTTCGGTGGGACTCCTCCTCCAGCTTGCTTCACCTTGGGATGCACCGCCAGAAGAAAGGCGCCGAGGCTGCTCGTCCTTCCCAGGGATGAACGCACACTTCAGTCCCGACCATCACTAATTCCGCAAAGCCCAGTCCTCCCAGTTGCTGTTAATGGGACTACAGCAGAACCCCACAGATTCTCAGCCTCCGCTGACCTGCCCCTATGTTTACAGCTACAGCCCCCGCCGGCCGTTTTCCTAAAAGCTCACACAAAGCCAAAAGAGGAGGAGCAAAGAGCAATGAAAAAGCCTGGATATCTCTCCCCCCTCCGCCCCGATTAGGCTAGTCATCGCTTTCAGTCCTATTGCGTGACCAATATACGTGTTCCCCCCGCATTTTAGGTACGCACACATAAAGCTAAAAGAGGTACTTTGCGTAAGATGGAAACCTTACCTCCTTTTTCTTAGTTTTATTTATTTTACTCTCCACAGTCACCAAAATCTCTTCTTTTTTTTTAGTTTTTTTTTTTCAAACTCTACATGCAGACTTTGACCTTGCTTAAGATCAACCCAACGTGGGCAGAATATGACCAAGGGAACCGTGGGTTAAAGCAGTGCCGGAGCTCGGCTTGGGCCGGAGCCGCTCCGCGAGTCTGAACTCCCACACCGGGGTAAAACGCTACCTCTGAGCAATTGCTCTTCTAGGAAAAGGTGCAGCCCTTCCCATTCTCTTTACGACAAAGACTGTCACCCTGCCCAGAAGGACGGAGTCATAGCAAGAAGCCGCCCTGTAGGGCAGAAGGGCTGACCTGGGACTTTTCGCCTAAGGCTGCTTCTCCAGCCTTAATGCTGCATTTTCATTTCACCTGAAAAACCACGGGAGGGGAAGAAGCACAACGGAGAGGTGATGCGAGAATTCGCACGTGCGCAACAAATAATATACGTGGCTTCCCCAATTTTTCCTTCTCACGTGATGGGCTTTCAAGGAACAAGACTAAGAGTAGGACTTGACGTGTAGCCTCTATCTCCAAAGCACCACTCGTTCAAACAAAATTGTAAAAAAATAACAAAAATCAAGTCATAAGATCAAAGGTCAGTCAAAAGACAAGAAAGACGGATAAAAGTTATAGCTGCAGCGAGGAAAAAACTTCAGAAGAGTCAATTATTTCCCGTGATAGAGCACGTTGCCCAAATCCAACCATTAATCATCGTAGTAAAAGACTTCAATTCATGTTTGCCAGCAACAAAGAGGGGGTTTCCTCCAAGAGGCTGGACCAAGAGAGCCTTTGCTTTCGGGCTATATAGAGGTTCTTCACCAAGAAGGGACAGCTCAAACTTCTGCACACCAATGATTTAATTTTAAAATATCCGGGGAAGTCATTTAAGTGCAAACAAGCCATGGAAAATCTTAGCGTGCTGGAGAAGTTGGGAGAAAGACAACTGAAAACAGAAGTGAGAAACAGGGAAATTTTAGACTCTGGCTGCAACACCACAGCATCCAGGGATTTTTTAAATTATTATTACTTTAAAAAAAAAAAAAAAAAAAGACAAAAAGCAGCAGTCCGATGAGGTTTGGCGATTTTGTTTTCCCAAGCTGCCGTGCAAGCGAGTTTGAGCTCTTAGGAAAGACAACAACTGTCCGCAGCCGTGACACACAGAGGCATTTTGGTAGGGGCAATGCCGGCTCTCAGGATCATGCACTAAACCACGCGAGCTCTTACTGTTCGAGCTGCCTCCGAAGCAGCTGTTAAAACATGCTGTAAGATATCAAAGCAGCTCTAATTAACTTCCTGCTTTAGTACTACTTCAAAGTATTTCGGAGAGATCTCAAACCAGAGTTTTTGCAGGGCAGTTTCTAAAGGAAAGCAGTTTGGGGCTCGTTCATCGCCGGCTCCAAACACAGTTGAGATTCTCCAGTTGCTGGTTTTGTTTAAAAAGGAGGTAAGAAAGGTTACATCCATAAAACACTTCTAATACCCGGTATCACCTCACGCAGGAGAAGGAACCAGCAAAAAAATCAAGTTAATCAAATCTCTTTCTAAGCCATCACCTAGAAGCAGATGAGCTGGTCCAGTCCTTCCTGGTAACGACACCTTTGGTGTCTAACTCCGTTTTACCTGCAAAGGTTAAAGATGTGTAAGCGCATGTGCAATTTAGGGTTTGCGATGAAAACGGGCTTGTTGGGTCTGGCCATGGGGACACTGGGGGCATCTGCCAGCAGCTCCCAGCCGCAGCACGGGCAGGGATGGAGGGGATGGATGGGGGCAAACCATCCCTGGGTGGGATGGCACCTGGAGCCCCACCACCACGAGGAACTGCACTGATGGCTGTGCCACCACCCCAAAATGGCTTTGTTCAATGGTATCCCTCCCCATCGCTGGCCCTTTGCTCATCCAGGGCTCCCTCGAGCTCCTGAACGACGCTGGGTTACGATGCGACACGCATCTTGGGGTTTTCCAGTCTTGAGATATATGCTTATAGAAGCATATTTATTTACCCATTTGTTTTGGTATTTTTCTGGTCAAAGAGACATTTTCCCACACATCCAAGTCTGCCTCCACTCCAACACGCTCCACCATCATCCACTTAACGACGCATTTTCTTAGCCTTAAATTGCAAGTAGAGCATTAATAGCTTCCTCATGTATCTGCCTGCAGCTTATTTGGGAAGCCTCACTCCATCCCCATCACACACTATTAAGACCTACACACACGAACCCTTGCCATGCTTTGTTTAAAGTCATTTTTTTCCCAGAAAAAAAAAAAAAAAAAAAGTTGTCACAGCCAAAAATAGAACATTTTTCCGCTCTGAAGAACAAGCAGCATTCCTGGGAATTCATACAAACAGCGTTGGTCAGAAGACGCCTAACAGACACCAGCACAGTCTGCGACATCCCAAAGCTGCTCCGACGTCTTCTGATGCGGGAATGCGTTTGGTATCCCTCTTCCACCCGCTACGCAGAACAAAATCAGAAGCGACGAGCCCGTTTCCGCATCTTGCTCCATGAGAAAGTGTTGCTGCTCTCCAGAGGGACCTCTTTAACTTTTTTTTTTTTTTTTTTTTAAAGAGGAAATGTCTCCTGAATAAAATCTGGTGCCATTTAGAGCACAAGCCTTATCCTGCCGTCACTATGCACAATAATCAGCACTGATATTTTTATCAAGGTCTGCATTTTTTATTTCCTATTAGAAAATACGCAGTATTTCACATGACTGTACGCATGAAGTTACATATAATAGCGATTATATATAAATTAGTGAATAAAACTATATATATATATTCACTATACAGTTGTGAATCCACGTTCAATTGAAGAAAAGCTTGTACAAAGGAGAAATTCAGGGAACCTAATATCTAGTTCGATCATTGTAGGTCACTTCCAACTGAAAATATTCTATTCAATTCTAATTAGTCACAAACCACCAAATTTTAATTTCACTGGGAGATGGTCTCAGTCCAGTTGCATCTGTTCAGGATCATGGGTTTTGGTTACACGAAGGCAAGCAGGGAGCTCCATTTTCAAACACATCTGGAGTATTTTGGGAGCCTTCGGGCCCTTTTCTGAGAGCAAAAGGAAGGGCAAATCCCGAGTTTCATCGGCCTTCAGCTATGCTTAAGCCCCAAAACACAGGGATTTAGATGCTTGGAAATTTTACTGGTGACTTCATTAATCAAACAGGGCTCAGAAAACCTGAGCCAGCAGCATGTGGCACACCAAGAACTAAACAATTTGCCCCTGAAGCTGAAACACTCAGGTCCTTCGGCAGAGCATCGTGAACAAATAGCGCAAATAACATGTCTTTGAGAAAGCAAAAGCTGTCTTGACAGCTGTGTGGGAAATGAAGACAACCCCCTAACCCAGGCCAGGGTGCATTTGAGAGAGGTCCCTGACGCCCAGTTTTGGTCGCTGTCACATCCCGGGAGAGGGAGTAGGAATGGCAAACCAGCAACCTTAAATGTGAGACCTCAGTGTTGGGCATGCAGACGCGCACGGATAAGCCCTTGGGATTTCAAGCAGCACCAGCTCCCTTCTGGCCACTCTGTTCGATTTAATTCCTGGATAATCTCCTACCGCATCAGATTCCAGCTCTTTGGGCAAGGAGACGTTGCTCTGCATCCCTGCACATCCTGGTCCCTCCAGAGGGGGATGTGTTTTGGAATAAAACCAGCATTAGTAGCCCTCTGCCTAGGGTCTTTTGGAGGTGAAAATACCCTCTTGACCCATTTACGGGGTGAGTGGGTGGGAAGGGAATTTCCTATTCTATTAAATAGGCTCGTGGGCAGATTTTACAGCACAGCCTGGAAGCTCATTGCTATTAAATTGAACAGGCGAGAAGTCTTTCCAGCCCATGACGGGAGTCTTTTTTGGGAAAAAAAAAAAATAACCACTCACTTGGCAACACTTCTTCATGGGAAAACATCCATTCAAATGGGTGATAGGCTGTGCAAGCAGCAGGGCCCGCGAGGACGTGTCGTGGGTGGAGGAGGGCAGAAATAGAGGAGGAGCTCTGCACCAGGCTACGATGGAAAAACAGCCTTCATTACACCCAACACAAGACCAAGAGTTGAACCCACGGCATCGTCATGCCCGTGCAATTGCACACAAGATGCTCCATCTGTAGCACCCACGAGAGGATGCAAAGCCCTGAAAACATCACAGGTTTTTCTTTGATTGTCCCAGTATAGAAGAGGGCTGGGAATTTTTAATCCTCTAATTTTTTCATGGGAGTGAGAAACCACCAGCATCTCAGCCCTTTGAGCAACTCTGACAGCCTGGAGGAGGAAGATACCCCCTAGATAAGGTAGTAAACATCTCCTGCTGTTTTGACCCACATCCAACCCCTCCTGCAGCTGCAAGAAAAGTATTTCCATCTGTGGGGCACACAAGGGTTAGGTTAGTCCTCGTTTAATTCAAAAAAGCCAAAAGATCCCCGTGCAACAACGGGCAAAGCCCAAACACACGCAAGTCCAGTGCAAAGCCGATGGGTTTCGGACTTTGCTATTCCCTGCGCTTCTGGTGAGTGTCAGGGATGCACCGGCAAAGACACCTGCCTGTCAGATATAAAAAAAAAAAAAATTCAGTTCAGGCTCCTTATTTAGGAACTAATTCAATAATTATGCGTTACCAGGAATCCGGCTAAATCAGAAAAGCAGGAAAAGCTGCAAGGAGGAAGATGAGAAAGTCAAGAGGAAAGCACCCCTTGGGAGCACGCACCCTGTGCCGGGAGATCAGCACCGTGTAAGTGGTTTCGTTATTTGGCCTCCGCTGCCACACCAAGAAGGACAAACTGTCCTGAACAGCCACGTCCATGAAGGAGAGAGCCAGGCTGTTGGCATTTACCATGGATTTACGATTCGCTGTGGGCTGGCACGCGGTTTACACTGCTTGAGGTCCACAGGAGCTGGATACGGCCTGGAGCTTTGGTAGAGGCTCCTGCGATAAAAGCACTTAGATGAAAGCCAGGTTATCTGCCACCTCCAGGCTGAAATGGTCCAACATCGGCATATTTTGCATCGGGGGGAAAAAAAGTCTTTAGCAAGATGCTATTCCTCCACCTGAGGATATGGCTCCAAGTGAGGGAGGCTGAGGAAGTCAGATCACAGCATTACAGTTGTTTTTTCCAACCCTGAAGAGATAAATATCAAGGTAAGGAAATCAAGAGCAACAGCTAGTGCACTCATCACACAAAGCGGTTCCACTTTTAATTATTTCTGCAAGGAAGGAGGGAGAAAGGCTAAAGGAAAACCGACTTGCTGAGCCGTTCTGCAGCAGCCCTGCAAACCCACGCCGAGCACGGTGGGTCCGAAGCACCAACGCAGCACAGCAGAAATCACAGCGGGGACCACATCAGCTCGCGGTGAAAGACCACAGATAAGATAAAAAAGTCAACTTTTGGCGGCAAATGGAACAAAAAAACCCCCAAGCTGCAGCCCTGGCGAGACAGAAGCGCCCAGAGGCTGCAGCCGGGTGATGGTCGTGCACACCATGTCTGCACAGGCACTGGGCATCCGTACGGACACGGAGCAGCCGAGAGGCTGTAAAATCCCCTCTGGGGCTTTGATTGAGCCCTGACAGCACAACCACTACTCTTATTTAGGGGTGCATTGGGGAGACAGCCCTGCAGGGAGGATTAACCCTTTCCCAGCCACCGGCACAGCGCTGAAGGGGGTAGGTGGGAGGGCAGCAGCGGCCGACAGCCCTGAGCAAGCAAAGACTTACTGGGAATAAAAGCTTGGCTCATCGCACAAATGCAGCAAAGAAGGAGAAAACAGGTGAGGACCAACTCTCACGTGAGATAAAAAAAGGCATTATTAGGCATAAGCACTGCTAAACCAGCTCATTAATTCAAAACGCTGATTCAAGAGCAACTGTCTCCCAGTTAAACAACTTAATGTGCTTCAATTAAAAAAAAAAAAAAAAAAGAAGAAAACACATGCTCAAGACAGAAACTGCTGACTATGATCTTACGAATTTAAATTCGACATGCAGACCAGACAGAAAAAGCGTTTTAGCACTAATGCCACGTCACCTGCGCTGATAGGCGTGTAACAGCCCGTGGGCCTACGGCAACTGCACACGCAGGACTTCTGCCACGTAAAACCCCCAGGGAAAACCATCCGCACCCGTCTCCCCACCAAACTGTCACTACTCTGCCCCCCTAACAATATCCCCCCCCGCCAAGTCACAAAGAGGACGATGCAAAACTGCACGATCTCTTGGGAAATGCAAACTCTGCACAGGTCCAGTCGTCACAGCTGCACGTTCAGTGACAAGGTGAAATACCATCGCCGCGCAAATCGCGCCGAAAAGGATGCTTTTTGCCATGGCATAAAACTCCGGAGACGTCTTTCTTCTGGAAGTGTTGTGTGAAGTTCAGACTAGAAGCCTTCAGCCTGGAGGTGGCTTTGCCAGAGATCCACAAAAAGGCAAGTAGCACAAAACAGAGGAGGAAGGACTGGCCCGACACTCCCTCTTCCAACACAAGGACCAGGAGTGATCAACCGAAGCTAAGGAGATGTTTCCTCACTTCAACCAAAAGGTCACGGGACCTGGGAAACCCCTTGTCCGAAGATGCAGTGGATGCAAAAGGCTTTACACATCAATTTGAGGGGAAACTGTACGTTGAAGACGAACGTATTGAAGGTTGCTAAATAGACAAACCACTTCAGGCTCAGGAAGTCCCTGGCCACCAACTGTCTTTGGTTAAGGGCCGGTCTCGTATGTGCGTACCCTGTTCTTACTCATCCCTGAACAGTCACCTCCAGCCACAAGAGGCAGGAGACCCATTTCAATAAGCCAGAAACCCAAACGGTTGCACGGTCACACAGATGTACATTCAAAACTGTTATTCTTATATTTTAAGGCTTTACAGAAAGATGCTGAGCTAAAAAAAAAAAAACAAATGACCAAACAACAACAAAAAACCAACCCAACCATCCAAAGCAAGTAGGCAGCAATGGGCTATTCAATTCTTCTATTTCAGGTTATATTCAGTTACATGGACATTCAGCATCCTTTATCTCCCTTCCACCTCCTTGGCCACACATCTCACCTTGCCTCTCCCTCTCCTCTTGCCTTCCCATCCTCCCTGCAGTTAAGCCAAGCTTGCTTTTGTCTGAAGGACTTCAACTTTTTGGAAAAGTCAGCAGGCATTCACCAAATGTGCTATTGTGCAACTATTTCCATCGTCGAGTTGCATCTGGTCCCTAAGGTCTTTTAATTCTTCATTAAGAGAGGGCTCCATGTGGAAAGAGGCGAGAGAGGAACTGGACAGCACTTCACGAGCTTTGCTGTACATGAATACGCACGATTTGAAATAAATCATTCCAACCCGACAAGCAGATGCGCAAAGGAGCCAAATACCAAGAGTTTTGTCAAAAGGAAGCGACAAGTAGCAGCGGGCCCACTTCTGCCATGAGACACCTTACTAGCAGCGATACGGAGGGAAATCACCCCAAACTGCAGGTATCAAGTGAGAACGGAGCATCAAACACAAAGCACAGGAGAAAGAGCTGACCCGTTGACTATCGTTCTGGGTCTGAAACCGTGCGAGACCAAACCAGCTCCTACGCAAGTGCTGCAGGAAGTGGGCTGGTTTATAAAAAAGTTCAGTTACAGACACGCGGCAGATCAACTGGGCACACAGCGCTGCAGCCAAAAAAAAAGGTCATGAACTTCTTCAGAAAAGCGCACTCTTCAAAAGGCCAACAAGCATGGGAGCACGAACACCAGGCTGCGGCCACTAGGGTGCCAAAACCACACCTTGAACACCTCAACACTAACAGGTAATTTCATTTTTGGAAAATACTTCTTTGCCAGCTCATGCCACGGCATCTAGGTGGAGGTGCAGTTACTGGTACAGGGTCCCAAACTGCTCTCAGAAGACCGTCTTATGCTTAATAGATCCCAAACCAACTGCCTTTCCCAACCGTGCTGCTTTACGCAGCCCCTCTTTAGCCAATGGATCCAGGGCACATCCACCTCCTCGTGCCACATCTTCCCACCTCCTCAGCAAGACCCAGCTGTGAGCACTGGGGCGCACATGCCCAAAACCACATCCACCCATCCATCTCCTGGTGTTGCAAAACCTGTCAAATCCTTAACAGACGAGTCCTGCCTCCCCCAGAGGAGCCTGAAGCTGCGCTCTTGCACTGCTCTGAACCAAAGTAATCAAAATTTCCCAATTTTTTTTTTGCTATGAGGACAGGGAGTAAGAGGGACGAGGAGAGGGAAGCGGGGAGGGGAAAATCTCTGCAAAGTATGCAAGCAATCCCAGCTAAGTTTATGATCACAGGTTGGGACCTTCACCGGAGACACAAACGCGGGGGTCCTGGCTTCTCGCTGCGCCACAATCTTGCTGTCGTTCACAGGAACAGCAGAGCAGCCGGGCAAATTAACCGCAGAGAAGTTGATCATCTTGTCAAGTGTCTGGCATCCCCAATTTCACTCCTTTGCAGCAAAGCAGCGAGGATCCTCTTCTCCCTGCTCGGTTAATACAGCAACAGGGCACCAAGGGGCAACATTAACAACAGGCTGGCATAGAGTAGTTCATACTTCCACCAACAGCAGCAAATCGCCTTCCAGATACTGGTCAAGATACGTTCTGCCAAAGCTAAGATTTTTATCAAACGGGTATTTATTTGAACATTAAAATTTGACAGATTCTATCTTATACCCCTACAATAAGATCTCACTCTCCTGGAGTCCAAGTTTGCCAGATGGAGCTGCAGAGATGAAGGCGGCAAAGCTTGTTCCTTGCAGCATCTTCCTTCTTTGCTTCAACCTGCAGGTTGACGGTATCTTCGCACACACAAGGGTATCCCCTGGAGTGCTGCAGCACAGATCCAACCGGACAAGGACACGCGGACTTCACCCTTCGGTGCCATCCCTTCACCCACCTGCTTCAAGGGAGGTTGAGTCAAGAAGCCGGCAACCAGCAAACAGCCTCCGGTGGGCAGAGAGACCCCAACGGACTCAAAGTGGGAGACTATTCACTGGACTCATGAAGAAAGGAGGAGGCAGAGGAACGGTTCACAGCGCCTTATCTCCCAGTCCCAAAGCTTGGTGCCTCCAGCACAAGAAGGAGAAGTGAAGGCAACGTTGGAGGCAAAACCGGCACAGGGTGTGCCATGCTCAGGAGCAAGCTTTCATCAGGGGACTACAGAGCCACCCCAGGGGCCCAAGACCCACACTGTTCCGGACGCACACCAACTGCCAAGCAAGAACAGCAGATACCTCCCAAGGAACACGTTTGCCCAAGGTAAATCAGCACTAGGGATGCCCAGGGTTGACTTGGCAGCACCCGTCACAGACTATCTCCTCAGTGCACTCAAGCAACCACGTTCAGAGCTTAAGCTCTCATTGAAGGCTTGGGAAACGTCCATCGTTCTGGGGTACGGAGGAGCCTCCAGGGCATGAAGAATGTCGGAGCGTCACTGGGGAGAGGATGAAAATCTCACAAGGAGCACGTGGTTCAAAAGGAGGCCTTTTGAAGAAGACATCAGAAGCTAAATGGCGAGAGAAAACTAGCAGTACATCAAGAAATAACCAACAAGCAAAATACTTTCTACTCATGTAAAGCAACCTCTATGACACCAGGTCTCCTCCCTCTGCACTCCACAGATGTGAGGACATCATCCTGGAGACATACTGCAAGAAGCAGCTCTGCAGGTTCATAAAGCAAGGCAAAAATAAACGAGCTGTGAGCTTGGGTTCTTGTACAAGGCTTTTCCTTTCTTTCTATGCAAAAGAGCTAAGTTGAGAGCCAAGGGGACGGACAGCCCTCTGGGGTTAAAAAAAATCCCAACCCGGCAGAAGGACCTCCTTCCTCTTCTGCTTTTTATTATTATTCTGCATTTCTCAGTTCAGCGGTTCCCATCTGCTTCCAGCCCTTCCCTCTTCCAGCGGGGCTGCGGTTCATCCAGGATGCCATCAGGCTCTCGGCCCTCTCCAACAGGTCTCAGCTCCAAGCTGGACTGGCCCAGTAGCCCGTCTGTAAGTCAGATCTGAGCAATAGGGAACCTTCAGACGGTCAAAAATCACGGCCTATAAAGCTATATACTTTACTGTACCTCTGGATCTTGAGAAGCCTCGTGAAAAAGCCATGCCCTTCCCAAGCGCTAATATTCAGAGGAGGAAATAACTCTCCTTTTCCCTAGTGAGTGGATGTTATCAGTCTGCTTTCACTGCCACGTGATCTTTATCATCTCTTCTATGATCTCTTCACCGTCCTCCCCTGTGAATGCCAACGTTTTCCTAAGCTGTTTGCAGTCTCAGCTACAGTCGATAGCTGTCAGCCACCCTGTTTCCAGTTTCAAACATTTTTAAAGCAAGTGATCCCCAAGCCAACCTCTCAAATTCATCTCCCGCCTAAACTCCGCCCTCCAGATGCCTCTCATGAGCTGTTTTATACCATCTTTGCAAAAACCTCAGCAAATCCGTCTAAACATGTGCCATCACCCCTTTTCTCACAAGTTCCATGCCTCCACCCGTGAGGCTTCTCTCTCCCATTACCAAACCCTGCTTTACATCAAAGACTTTGCCTTCTTATCCTCGAAATCCGGTAATTTCCATTTTAAATGTTCATCCATGCACATATTTCCATTACAGAATCCTTCCCATTTTTTTCTGCCATTTTCCTCCTACTACACAAACGTCATGGAGGACCGGGCACCCCTGATACCTGCCCAGCCTGCTTAAATGTCCCGATCCAGCCTTTCCCACCTGCTTTCAAGCCCCTTCATCTTCCAAACCCTACAGAATCACAACACTACCTCCAGTTTGTCAAAGGCCAAAAAAAAGTAGAGCCAAAAGCAGCGTGAATTATGCAAAGGGTATTTTAAAGTACATGTTTCAGTCTCTAAAATATTATATTTTATCGACTCAAAACTCTTACGTGAACAGGCTCTGAAGCAGGAAACAGGTGCCTCATGTGCCACCTATTTTCACCATCTGGAGTTAGCAGCGGGACACAACGTAAGTTACCAAGCACAAAAGTCCTCAAAAAATAAAACCAAAACCCACTAAAACCTTCCACTTTGCCAGAGTCAATACAACCCATACAGAAATACTTGCAAACACATTCGCTGAACTTGCACAACCCTGTCGTTTTTCAGAACTATTCTTTTAAGAAAAGTGACCTAAAAGCATTTCTCCTTACTATGCCTTCAGACTAGAGCTTTGTATAAAGAAAGAAAGATGAAATAAGAAACAGGCGGAAAAGAATTACCTGCCCTACACTGCAACAAAGACACCAGTGGCTAGAAAGTTGGAAGGCAGAGAAGAAAAGCGGAAAATGAGAAGAAACACACAGGAAAATAATATAACACCATAAAAAGCCCAAGCAGAAAAAGTCTCAAAGCGCAGGGAGCAAGAGATACTGAAAGGGCAAAAAAACCCCAAGTACGGATTTTTATTCTAGTAGACACATCAGTTCCGAATAAATGGATTTTCTTGCCTGCCTAGCACAAGGCGCTTTCAATTGTATGAAAAACGGACATAACTACCAAGGACAGATGTGGAAAGAGGGGAGTTTAAGGTACCAAAGAATAAGGTTGAGAAGAGACCAAAGAAGCAGATTTAGCAAGCAATTCACAGGTTTTTCAGAAGACGTCTTCCAAAAATTGAGCCAGCTAGTTACACGACCTGCCCCTCGACGGCCTCAGCCATTGGAGCTGGTTTGTGGGGCTGGTTTTTTTGAGCCCACTCCTCAGTTGGGGGGGTCCAACTGCACCTGGCCGTGTCTGCTGGCTCCCACCCCAGCCGAACACGGAGACCCTCGTCACCTCCCCGCCGCAACGGGCCGGGGGACCGCCAACAGCGCCGCATCTCAGGGAATCTGGTTAGACGCACACAGAAGACACCGTCGCTAGCAGACGTCATCGCTCATTTCGTAACCAAAATGCTAACCAACTGAAAAAAAAAAAAAAAGTGTTTTATAAGAGCCTGCTACCAATATAATTCCTTCTTAAAGTTTCTAAGTCTAGCCACAGCTTTAAAGGAAAAAAAGATGCAATTAATTATTAACAATCGCTCCATGGCTGTCTAAAAAGAGACCCGCATAAACCATAAACCAAGTCGCTGTTTGCTGCCGACGCCAGAGGTAGGAAAAGCTCACCAGGGCGCTCACGCTGAAGCTTTCAGAGGACACGGAAACCCCAGGAGCAGGGATGGAGGACACGGGAGCATCCCCCGTACGGGCATCCAGCACCATCCTAGTCCTGGGAAGGGCAATCATCACGGCACTCAGCAGAGCACTCATACGCGGAGCTGCAAATGTGAAAAATAAACTTTTTTTTTTTATAGAAGTGGCTTTTAGCTGCTAAGGACTGGAGCATGGGACTTGTAGTCAACAGGACAAGAGCGTAAGTCAAATAAAAATACTCTATCCACATTTCAACAGAACTTCTCACCCGTCTTTAGGCCGGAATCCCTTCATATGTATAGATCTATACATCTGGATGAAAAACAACCTTACCCCAAAAAAAACCCCAACACGTTAACAGACTGGGTAGTACCACCTGCTGTTTTATTGAAATGGTGTAAAGCCCTTAACCGTGTCATTCGCCTGGAAGGGACAGACACAGCCGGCAAACGCTCCACCCCCAGAAAGCACCAAAACTACTCTCCACTTCTCTCGCCGATGGAGAGCACAACTGGCCACGCAGCACAAAACTTCCTACTCCACAGGCACGTTTTTTGGAGCTGCTCAGCCAGACGCGATAGGAGGCTGAGACATTAACACCAGCGCAAAGGAAGGAGGAGTAACAAGTGTTACCTAAAGTAACCCAACTCGGCATCCCCAGGATTCCTGGGGTGCAAACCAGCGCCCTGGTTCCTTGCCATCAGCGGGAACGCGGAGGTTATGCACCAAGCCATCAGTCTCTCTCTCCTAGAGGCTTGAAGGGTAACCCTAAGAGAAAAGGAGAACACCAGTACGTCTTAAGTAAAGCGCCTGTTCAAAGTCTAGTTTGAAAACAGATAAGCAACAAGAAAGAAGAACCCCCAGTCTACGTGCTCAATAGACCGGCCGAGCATGCTTTTTCCGCTGGGGAAAAAAAAAACCCAAAGCATTTTATTGCCGGGTTAAAGCTACTTTAGGAAAAGACTCCTCAGGTTTGACTTGTATCACATTTTGCTGGAGGTGCACCAGACGACGTTAAAAATAAGGGAAAGCTCATTTGGGAAAGAGTTCTCTTACTTGGAGACTAAAAATGGCTTGGTTCCCCAAGCAAGCGGGGGTGCATCTCACCGTGATAGCACCACGGTAAAGGGTTTGATCTCCCTGCGCACGATCTGCACTACCAATGTCTACAACTGTTTAAATTAAAAGGGTTTGAAGCTGCAATTCCCTTAAAAATCCCTTGACGCGCAAGGAGCATCCTTTGCTCCACGATCGCGCTCAAAATTTCACGGCTCACAAGCAAAGTATTTTAGCTGACCGCTTCCATACTCAAAATACTCCAATAAAACACCCACACAGTGACAAGAATGAGACTTTAATCAGTTTTAAGTGGAGTTTTAACACTAAGAGATAAAGGGTTGTTAAACACAATAACAAACGGACATCTGATTTGTATGAGGCATTATCCTGTACATGTCATACTTGGTTTTTGTGTATTCTCAGTGCATAGCATTACACACAGAGCCACTGTTGCACAGCACAATAGTATTTGAAGAGGCTGAATCAGAGTAAGGCTGCTTAACAGACTGATTTTTTTTTTTTTTTCCTTTTAGTATCTATATATATATATGCTATATGAAAACAGACTGAAAATTTGAACCGGCAGAGAAAAGGCAGCTCTGCCGAACGCTGCAGTTGGAGCCCCTTTTAGTGCACAGTTCCACCCCATCCATCTGCATGCATGAAACTTTCTAACAGGATTTAAAAGGTAAACGAGGCACTTGGTGGCAACCACAGGCATCGTTAACATATTGCACACATTTGCTACGACTAAACATGGAACTTGCACACGAGCATCCTTTTTTGTTTAAGAAAAAAAAAAAATCAATTTTTGGGGGAAAGCTGAAACATTTGATGCTGCATGTAAACTCCAGTTTACAACGTGTGCCACAGGAACGAATCCGGATGCTATTTATACAACTGCCCTTTAATAGCTGTGGCAAATATTTTGAGCGGGGCTACCAATGACTAGGGGATGCTTCAGGGCCTAACAGTAAGCTCTTACCGAAAAGATGCCTTCAAGTAGTTTCAGACATGTAAGCTGTCGCACATCCAAAGAGGTTTAAGCATACAGTCCAGAAACTCAAGGAAAGATTACCTACAGAATGCAGTTCAAGCTAATTATGAATACTGTCATAAATAAAGGTTTAATAAGGACTCAAAAACCTTTCAGTCATAGTAATTCTTGTCAACTTCTATGGGGGTGGTAACTGAAATAAAGTATAGGAGAGTATGTATAATATATATTTATATATATAATATATATATATATAATGCCATTTTTCCATTTCCAATGACTACACCATAAAATGTAAGCAAGGCTTCTCAAAGACATTGAAACATTTTTTCCAAAAAACAAAAAAAAATTAAAAAAAAAAATCAAAACCCTCATTCCAACCTTCACATTCCAAAGGAAAAATAACAGTGCAAAAGCCCATCGCATCATGATTTCCAACCCAGCCCTCAGCGTTACATACCGGAACCGCACCAATCCAATTTTTATTATGCAAAGTGGGGGACACGGAGCAGTGTCAATATCCAAATACTTTTAAAGCACGAACATTTTTGTTTATTAGCCAACACAACTTTCAACTGTTAAAAACCAGACAAGGTGAAACATGATTCGAAGGGTAAAGAGTTAAACGTCACGTCCCAAGGTAACCACCTCCTGCTCGTCAATAACAGTGGGAAATAATGAGCGCTGGAACCAGCAATCTTGATCCATTAAGCTATTAAAGTCTAATTAAACCTAGAAGTCAGAAAGTATTTATCAGCTTTGTTAGAAGTTAAAATCATGAATCTGATGAGTAAAACTGACCAAGAGATACCAAAAAAA
>VXBO01006046.1:0-31706 GCA_013400135.1 Rhinoptilus africanus | reverse complement strand
AAAAAAAAAAAAAAAGAAACGTTTTATACCTTCGTTTACCAACAGTAATTACTGGAAATCCTGCCTTGTCTCATTCAAATGCTTACCATTAATGCTGTTGTACAGGGCCCTTACAGATTCCATAGGCAGTTGTTATCTCGGCGAGAACACAGCTACTGAACTTCAATGTCAGCACCAATAAGTTAATTAAAAGGGGGGGAGGGGAGGTGTATTACATCCTAAAAAAAAGTGTCAATCTGGGGACGGCTATTCATGGCGTACTTTAGAGAGAAGAATTTTGTCAGCTCCTCCACATTTGTATGCAACAGTAATTGTATTCTGAAGTCATCTGCAGTCTGGGCAATTATATACCGAAAGTGAATCTCAAGCCCTGCTCCTGGCTATATCCCTACAAACAAGTAATACAGCACTGCTAGTTTAGAAATCTGATTTGCTGGGTGGTTTGTTGTTTTTTGTTTGTTTGTTTTGGTAGCAAACAATGTATTTGGGACAAGCTCTGCTTTTTAGAAGTACACGTCTTCATAGACGCACAGTGTTGAGAATTTACTGCAACACTGGTTTCCTCTGTATCGTAGAATGGTTTGGGTTGGAAGAGACCTTAAAGACCATCTCGTTCCTGCCTGGGGCAGGGACACCTCCCACCAGCCCAGGCTGCTCCGAGCCCCATCCAGCCTGGCCTTGAACCCCTCCAGGGATGGGGCAGCCACAGCTTCTCTGGGCAGCCTGGGCCAGGGGCTCACCACCCTCAGAGTGAAGACTTTTTTCCCCGATATCTAATCTAAATCTCCCCTCTCCCAGTTTGAAGCCATTACCTTATAAAAAGTCCCTCCCCAGCTTTCCTGTAGCCTCTATTTAGGGACTGGAAGGGGCTCTAAGGTCTCCCCGGAGCCTTCTCTTCTCCAGGATGAACACCCCCAGCTCTCTCAGCCTGTCCTCACAGCAGAGGGGCTCCAGCCCTCGGAGCATCATGTGTAATGTCTGTTTTTAAAACGTTGTAGGTACTGAGTATTCAAGTAAAATTCCCTAACAGTTAATGACTTTTTTTTTTTAAAAAAAGAAGTGTGCAAAACTGCAAAAACTCATTGTAATAGAATGTGTAAGGTCAAAGGGGCGGAACGGCTGACAGAGGTTTGATTGAATCAATGCATCATAAATCTTCAAAACAAACACTAATCTGGAGAATCTCCAATTGAAATTTCCTGTGCACCATTACAAAATATTTTTATATTAATGAGAAAAAAAAAAAAGCTTGCAAGGCAGCACATGAAGTATTCACAGCAGGAATATGATTGAAAAACTAATATAATAAATGTAAGATGTTGACTGATGTATGCACTAATAGCATCTGACTTTTAGCACTGGCCTTGATTACACAGGAGATGGAGCAGCCATTACAATTCAGAAAAAAATAATTAATAATTCATTGTCAAATTTTGTAACAATTTGTTTCAAGCCCACATTTTAGTTGATAGCCTCCACATTTGTATGGTTAAGTCATTGTTGCTGTGTTTCCTTTCCGTGACCCCAATAATTTTTCTCCCTTCATTTGTGGGTCTGTAGGATGTTGTGAAGGTTCATTCCTGTACCCCTTTACAGAATCACTCCCTCTAGCTGCCTTTTCTAGCACCATTACACTTAAAAAAATAAAATGCACAAACAACAAGCAGTGACAGCGGCGACTCTTCAATTGTCCAGGATGAATTACGGTAGCATGCTAAAGAAAGGTGCATGTAAATAGCCGGATATGGTACACAGGCCAAGCTCCAGCGGACTACACTCCTTTCTGAGCATTACTTTCCATCCCCCATCCAAAATACATGCATTAGAATGTAGTAAAACCTTCTAGAAACATCTCTTAGCCAACTGCAGACTTTTCTGTTGCCACACAAGTGCAAAAAAAGGGGCAGGATGTGAACCTGTATATTTTTGAAACTTCGTTTGGTGACAGAACACAAAAGGAAAAATTCCTACGTATACACATTAGGTCTGTCTCCACTTTTATAAAACTGGAATAAAATGGGAAAGTGCCATGTTTATAGTTCCTAATTGAAGTTTTAATGTCCTTTTGACACAAAAAGGTATATACATATCAGAGCTAAGTAACCTTTTTTTTTATCTCCAACTGAACAAGTGTCAAACCCTGTAGATTTATAGGGCAAAACAAGATTGGTCAGGAAAGAATTGTTCTCCTATAATTTGTAATCTGACACTATGTCCTTTTGCCATTTAAAAAGGTCCTTTTTTCAGTTTATTCAAGTTTGTCACTCTTCGTGGTTGGTTTTTTTTTTGTGGGTTTTTTTTTTTTATCTCCGATAAAAAAAATATTCAGACTTTTGTGATCTGTGTATGCTGATCTTCATCAAAAGGTTCATTCTCTGGATCAGAGTCAGTGGTGTCAGAGTATCTATAATGATCAGGTTCATTGTCACTAACATCTGGTGTTACAGAAGTTGAACTGCTAGCCTCTGGATTTGATGGCTCTTCTACTGTTTTTGTGAAAAATAGCTTCACCTGGGGAAGGAAAAAACAACATTTAAAAAGGGAACCTGGACTTTAAGCGAGCACAGGTAACAATGCAATTTTTAACAGCATGGCTCTTTTTGCTACACTGAGAGCGCTCCTCGCTCTACTCTGGAAAGGAGGAAATCAAGAGCTCTTTTGAGGTTAGCCAGCCTCTCACTACCACCTCTGACAAAATAAAAGAGCTGACAAAGCAGCAGTTTGCCAAGCCCGGCTGAAGGAGTTTCTCCATACCTGCACCAGCCCCTGGTACTCCTCAGTTCCAGCAGCAGGACACAGCCCTGCAGCGGGCCATGCCACGCTAAAGCTTTTTGACCACCCTGCCTTCTAGATGTCTGCGAGCACACAGAGACCGTAATAAGAGTGCACAGGACCCAAGGAAACACTCTAACTGATGACACATGTGCGTGTTTTAAGAGTCCGACCCAAGCAACATTCCAACAAGCAACTGTGACCGTTACCTTCAAACAAGCACTGCTGGGGTATAACTGGTATTTTATGAGCAAGGTAGAAAACACTAAAATTCTTAAAACCACCTTTTTCATTTTAAAAAACAGTGCTGGCAATGGCTCACATTCCTCAAAGCTGAACTCACAGGCTGAGGCATTCCCGGGAAGCAGGCACCTCGGCAAATCAGCTCAGGAATTACCATGCAACACAGCTGGTGCAGTAAAGATGCTACCTGGGTCTCCGGGTCTCCTACTACTCATCTCTCATGGCTTTGATAAATACTCGAAAAATCCCAAAGCTTTCACTCCCAGTCTCTCAACATCTACCGACTTCCCAAAAAGCAGATAAATTTAACAAAGCTTCTAGCCTTTTAAGTGGTGGCAATACTAACACATGAATCCAATTTCCACAGACAGCAGTTTCAAATGGTTCCTCCATAAGGCAAGACAGACAAACCAGATAACATCATGCAGCTTTTCAGCTTTGTTTACACATAATATATACTGACCTTGAAGTTTGGAGAGAAATATCTGTTGGCTTTGTCTTTATTTGCTTTGTCTAGATCGTTTTTTGTTAATGTAAGGATTAAATATTCCTTATCATTATCTGAGCGCTCTGTACTGAAAATGCCATCAAGTTCCTGATCTGCAACTAGACTTCCATTTTCTACTTTGTCTGAATTTTCATCCAGTCCTATGAAGAATGTATTTACCCAAAAGTGAAACATTTTGTCCTGAGGAAGGAAGAACACAAAGAACAAGCTTGCTTTAATATTCACTAGTAGCACATTAATTAGACTAATATCATCATCTGGTCAAAAACAAATCAGTAATATCAAACAAAACTTGTTTGGACAACAGTACATCATTGGTTACATTGCAAGCAAAGATATTTTCACCAATTCTCCTACACAAGACGAAAAACTCTGTACTAATCAAACCCAGTTTTAAGTCACTCCTTACTGAAAGTTGGTTTTAAAACAATCATACCTACAAAAAAGCAGATAACAATAAATTAAACAAGCTTTAAACTTGTAATCACAACGCATAAAGAGATTTTTTTTGCTCATACTTTGCCAAGCAGTAGCCAAACCTAACGGACAACCCGTGCAACCCAGCTTAGGTGAGTAACATTTATCAACTGAGGACATCCCCCACCACAGCTTCCCGTGTAACACAATGCTTTTCTTCATTTTGGTACAGAAATAGCTGTAATTGAGCAAAACCACGCTACAAATACAGGACTCCTTGTAGTGGATTCATTACTGCTGTATAGAGGTGGTTTCTACCAGTCAGATGCTTGCTGACCAGTACCAAGATAAAGTCAGACTCTGAAGATCTCTGCTGTCCCTCCACGCAACAGGAAGTTTTTACTGAGAAGATGAGGCCTTGACAGTTTTAAGTACATTCAACTTAAGCAGACCTTGACACATCCAACAGCTGGAAAGGTACAGGTTAGATTATTCACTGGAGAACTTGCTGATATCAGCCAGTACATTACACGTTTATCACTATGACTAACCAGGTCATTTTGAGTGTCTGTCTCCATATGTGCTACTGAACAAGCAGCAATGTTTTGCTCTTGGCTAGACAAGCTCTGAAGATGATATGCCCGAGAACTTCACCTTTAAGCTCTCAGCTAAGTGGCTCCGTAGGATGCACAGAATGCTCTCGTTTCAGTTCTCCATCGCTTGCCATAATTTTGTCAGTCATGTGTTGACGTTTCCAAGGCCAACTACCATTAGCAGGTTGGTCCCGACTAGCACATTTAAGCACTTCATTTGAAACTGAGCGACATTTACTTCCTCTTTACAAATGATACTTTCTATTTTACTCCAGTTTGAGTTTTCAGGCAAAAGATCTAAAACACAAATGGCCACTCTTCCCACAATAGTCAGTACTTCTGCATTTCTGTTAAAGCTGCAGGGGTGACAAAGCTAGCACATACCAGAATCTAACATTCCTTGATATCATAACAGACCAGAACATGAACCGACTCCTTCTGAGCTGATTTACATGTTTTGATTTACCAGAGAGACCTAATTCCAATTTCTTATTGGAAAATCTAGGTCTTTCCCCATCTCCCTAGCTATTCACCTCTGCTGGTAAGCGCGGGTGGAAGTGATTCTAGTGGGTATCATCTGAGCACGCCTCCCCGCTGAAAGCAATCTGGCACCAGCAAAATATCACAACATTTTCCTGGGTCATTGAGAAGGGGGCAGGGAAGAGCTAGACTGCTGCTTAACTTAAATTCTTCTCCCTTACAAATCAATAAAAAGACGTAAACACACAAATACTGGGAATTCAGAAGCGTCTGGCAAAACAACTTCTACACGCCTTTCCTACCAAAGCTCAGGACACCCATTTTTGGTATTTTAGGTAAAGCACACACACATCCAGCTTGTGTGCATTTCTGTAAGCACCTACGAGACCCCCAATCTGTAAGGAAGTGCAACAGCAAAGACAAAAGTTAAATAACTCAGTCCAAGACCCTTCTGGTAGTTAAGCAGTTACTCACTTCAACACACACCTCTCCAGTACCTTTGGGAATCAAGTTAATCTACCACATTAACATGCTGTGATTACAGTTGTCTTGGGAGACTAACAGATGTTTGCCACTGCCACCAAGTCCCTTGACGCTATCACATCTATGAAGGAGCCTTGTTGGAGCCCATCCATGCAAGGCAGCAGTCAGTAGCTTCTTCCCACACCCAACTGGCTCATATACTTGAGCACCGTCTTCTTCTTCACTACCGCTACTTCAGAAACAGTCTTAAAAACGCCCACCCCAGGATATGGAAGTACAGGACGAACATCCTGGGCAAGAGGGTTTCTTCTTCTGTACTGCTGCAACAAGTCATCGGCCTGCCTGCTGATGCCTCATGAAGAAAGCATCAGTAGGCAAAATCCCCACGAAGACATCTTCAGAGCAACCTGGTCCAGGCTCCTCCTATTCCCAGATGATGAGTCCCTCAAAGTCCTCCAAGGAGATGAGATGGCTACTCCTGCTCAAACCAAAACATCGGTCCAGGTCAAAAAACAGAAACAACCAATGGTATCAGCTTTCAAGCTACACAACAGGAGGGATTTGGAGTCCAGGTGCTGTCTGCAATAAACAGTGGGTAAAGACAAGCCTGAGCTGATGTTTCCAGCCCTCAACAGCTCTGTAAGCAGGGGGATATACCACCTGCAGTCTCACCAGTAGCGAAGAAGCCATCCTTCCAGTGAGGATGCATAGAAAAAAAGTGCATCTCCACACCATGACCACAGTTAAGAGAGATCCCAGCTCTTGTAGCTGGGGTGATGGTCCTGCTATGTTTCATCCTTCTTCAGGACCACAATGCAGGAGCAGCAGTGCACTTTGGTGCTGGTCCTCAGTGCGACTCTTGACACCTCCAGGGAGGTCAGCAGCGGAGAGGACAAAGTTGATGAACATGCTGTGGCAGATGGATGGAAAATGGCTTATATCAATAGCGCTGAAGCAGCTTTGGAGGAAAGCAGTGCCAAAGCAAATAAGGCCACGGGATGTAAACCAATGCCAGCAGGAGCAGAAGGCATGGTCTCATTATGCCTCACCTAAAACTTCATCAGGTGGAGCAGAACCAGAAAGGATTTCCTTGGCACTTAAGGGCCTGCCTGGACAAGCAACTGCAGGGACTCAGCTTTACTGATAGAGTCTGGAGAAGACAACACAGATGACAAACTTCTCGTTAGACATCTTTTAATTTGTTTTCCTTGGGATAAATTTGCAGATGTCTTCAGGGACTCAAACTAAACAATACAACTTGGCCGAGCTGGTCATTTATCCTTTTATCTCCCTCCAGCTTTTTAAAGGATCACGTTATTTTCCTTCCTTTCCCACTACACTAACTTAATTAGCTTAATAAGCTGAGTTCATGGGTACTGGAACATGGCACAGCCATTCAAACTGAGGGAAGACATGGTCATGTTTTCTGGAATTAGCTCTTAATGCTGATAACTATGTCATTGCTTTCACTGAAAAACAAAACTCATTATTCAAAGTGAGGATTCAGACAGCTCCAGCTAAAGCATCAGGCTCCAAGGCGGGAGACATGGGAGACAATGAAGCAAGTTGATGTAATACGGGTCAAAGATAGGAATTTTAAAAATTAAGGCATGAATTGAACTTGGGACTTTATATAGCAAGTCGGAATACCAGATAAAGTGCTCCTAGGAACACAATTTAATGAATAGGCTTCTGAAAAAGAGTATTAGCTAGAGGCTTTTTTTTTCTAATGTGTTTTGCTTCACTTCCAGTTACATCACAGGCATCTGCCTTGAAAAAAAAAAGCAGATGCACTTCTTCCCACAACCAAATCTGTATCATAAAATCTACAGTACAGTATCAGACACTTGAGACAGAAGCTGATTTAATCACGCTATTTTGACACAGAATACTTATCTCTACCTCGTGCAGTTTTTCAGTTCTCAGACTGTCAGAAAAATGTACTTCACTATAGAGCAGATATCGGCACTGAACTGCAGGCTGAGATCCAAATCCAAGATCATTTCAGCCCTCAGGTAGGAGTTCCCATATCCTCCTGAGAGTTTAATTTTGCAGAGATCTATAGGCACTTACAATCACTTTGCGGCGGCAGCTAAGGGTTTTGGAGATGCTATCCCAGCAATCAGAATATGGAGATCATGTGTCAACCTTTTCCCTGCTGGCCTCAGTCTCTTCCTGTAGTCACGGCTGATGGAACCTCTCGTACCATTTTCAGAACAACAGTTGAAGTCTTCTGACATTTTCAGAGTTCATTCTTCAGTGTCTGCTAAACAGCA
The DNA here is from genome assembly GCA_013400135.1 of Rhinoptilus africanus. NCBI lineage: Eukaryota > Metazoa > Chordata > Aves > Charadriiformes > Glareolidae > Rhinoptilus > Rhinoptilus africanus. The sequence goes on along the minus strand of VXBO01006046.1, from coordinate 23,934 downwards.
ATCACCCATCCTCTTGAACCGTGTAGCAGAACTTCTCATCTATACAGACTCAAGAGATGAAATGGCATACCCAACAGCACAAACAATGCCGTCAGTCCTGCCTACGCTAGAGACTGGGTATAAAACAGCAGTGACCCTTACCAAAAAAACAGCCCCACACCAATGTCTCCCTCTCATCCATACTGGGAGGACTCCCGAGAAAGGTCTCCTTTATCCCCAGGCTCCGCAGGCAGGAAGATTACAAGATCTTCTGTATTATTTTAAAACAGACTCTCATTGAACTAAAGGATACTCTGAAATACCCTGAGATTATCACGTCAACATCGTAACTGGGAAAAAAGTCTCCACAGATACATGGAAGCAAACTTAGAGAGACTACAGTGGCATTCTCAGATGGAAGAACGGCCAAGCTACAAGTCAGAAAAACAAAGAATCATGCTCAAAAAACACCCCCAAACTACTACCATTTACCCATCAGAAATTTATACATAATATCTGTGCTCAAGCCTCAATCCATTTTGTTCTCGTATGAGCATGCACTTCATTCTTGAAAGGAAGCAGCTACATCATACTGAAGAAATGGTCCAAGAATAAAGTAAACAACTTTATTAGACAAGGAAGGACCAAAAGTTGGGGACTTACTAACTGATGCCAGGTGGCTCAGATTACGGAAGAGCGGAAACAGGGTAACTTTTTCAAAGCAGTCACCCTCTTACCAACATCTTCTTACCAGCACCAATAATCCTTTGGCTAAGATCAGCTCTCAATAGCCACTGGATTTGCTGAAATTAAGTTTTGCCCCCAAAAAAACAGGACACTCAACGGCTTTAAATTTCACATAGATACTGCAACGTTAGGTGCTTAAAGCCACTTGATCCTTCAAGTTTGTTTTGTTTCATGCACCATAATTTTATCCAAGAAGAGCTTGATCAAAGTTGACAAGGACCCTCCCTACTACAGAGCTCTGCAGATAACGCTACTGTTCTTCAGAAGATTAAGAAATTCGAAAGCAAGTACAGGTGAGTGAATCTGGAGTGCTTCAGCTGAGATCAGTGGGGTTTTTTTCTTAGGTTTCTTATGGAAAGTTAAAATGCAGACTGGTACATATATGACGACTTTATCTGCATGCAAGACGACTTCTTTAGCAACTACCTATACATCCACTAAAAGAAAACCTTGGAAGAGCAAGCACCAGTGACAGGCAACAGACCTGTAATTCCAGCCTTCATAAACGTACATGAATAAATGAGAATCACTGAAATATAAAATCCTGTTACTCCTAATTATGCTGTTCCTCATTAATTAGGTGATCACTGCATAGAAGTGATCGCCTTTAAAATGCAACAAGTCTCCACAGCGGAAGACCCTCTTCTTTGGGGTTTTGTGTAAAAACTGTGTAGAGTCAGTTTATCTGGACCATGAACAAACACAGATGTTAAACACTTGCACAGAGAAACGCGTTCAACTTTGTGCCAAGGTAGGTTTTCCGCCACAAATATTCACCTTTGCCCTATTCCCATCTTAGTCAACTTACATAACAAGTTGTCAAAAGGACCATGTGGAAGGATCCCCTCTAGTGCCAAAGCACGCATCAGAGACGGAGTATTTCACTAATTCGCAATATGAAGACCTCAGCAGTGGTTTCCTAAAACAGTCTAACATACTTACATCCGAGAGGATCCACAGATCCAGTCCCAGCCGCCCTCAATTCGTGTCTGCATTTACTGTAGAGCTAATAGAGGCAGTCTTACCAGAACTGCGTAACACCATATACCTACTTTCTCTCGACCTCCAGTCTTACAGAAGGTTGAAAACAATTAAACGCTAGTTTCAACAGACCTTTGAGGCAGATTATCAAGGTGGTTTCTTTACAAAAGACTTCCACCTAGTGAAGGGACAGTTTTTATCTCTCAAAAAAGCTTGCAGAAGTGGAAAGAGGAGGTTTCACCAGGTCCTAGCCGCCCAAAAAACACAGAGAAAAGAAGCACCTCTGCACTACCTGCACAAAGCCTCAATAGTCAGGATACTTGGTAAGAACAGACAAAAATAAAATTTAAAAAAACCCAGCTGCTCAGAAACTACCTAAGAGATTCTCAAGAAATGAAACCATGGTTGATATGACACTCTGAAATGAAACTACAGCACAGTAACATGTTTGCTGCGTTTCTGCAAACAATTTTACACACTCTTGAAGAATGAATTTATACTACAGAAATTGTATGTGATAACAAGGAGCTCTACTTTATACCATCACCGGATCTCAGTGGAAAAAACAAATACAGGAGTTTGTTCCTGGTGCTACAGAGCCAAGTTCCAACATCTGAGCAGTGCACTGGTATTTCAGGAGCTTACTCAAGGAGGGGCAGTGCAGCACAATGCCTCCTCAAAGTCCCTTTACAATCCATGTGGAAGATGGTAAAGAAGCAACAAATTCACAGTAAAGATAGGACAGAGACGGGACAAAACAGGACCTTGTCTCTCTGCTTGGGTTTTGCTTCATCTCTTCCCTGCATCCCTCATGTCTAGCCCACAGTACTTACCTGGGTGCTCCATTAAAAGTCCCTTCTCAAAACTAGCTCCTATGCATTGCAGTTTCACAGGTCAATAATTTTAACCTTTACTTAAAGTAGAATTTCTACTTTTAAAATGCCTTGTTTTACAGTTCTCTGTATTACATATAGCCGCATTGACCACGTAAAACACCTCATTAAACAGGCAGAAGAAAATATTCCCATTAAGAACTTGTTTAAAAACTTTTTCAGACATCAGCACACAGCAAACAACAGAACATGGTATTTCCCGCTAGTGAAATTACACCATTAGTTAACAACACCTTGTAACTGAACAAGACCACAAAATAGTATGCGTGTGTATTTACACGCACGTCTAGTAGGTACAATGTGTGTGCACAGTTGTAAGAGACTGTGTTTATCTCATCGCTTACGTTTATCTCCCAATCCACTCCAGTATTTTCTCATTTTTATGCTTTGCCTGTACGCAGGATTCACTCAATGAATGCTCCTAAGGTTTTAGAACATCCGTTAAACAGTGAACAACTATTCATAAAGAATTTTAAGTTGTAAATACAAAGGTAGCCTTTAATCAACATGGCCTCATCCTCACCTTTCACTTTGGTAGACGCAAACTGTTTCCACAAGCACCAGAATTAATGAAACGCACTGATGACGCATTCACCTTTAAGAATTCGCTGACTTTGGTGTCAAAATAAGTTCTAGATTAATTTTTTTTCCCCACAACCGAATATACTGAAAATTCTCAGTTCTGTGTGAATTCTCTAAACAGCTAATGTCAAGGCACTGCAGCTGGGAACTGAGAGCTGGCTAAAGAGATTGCAGAGATACTTTCACAAAGTGTGTAGGAACTCAATTATCTTGGAAATTCAAGCAAATCTGACAGATGGGTTGAAATCAGCAAACAGCAGACAGACAGGATCTTCTGTGGCTGCTCAAATCTTAGGAAAATTTAGTGAAGAAAACAGCTGGAGTTAACTTACACAGTATGCAAGTCTACTTTTAGAATGAGAATGCTTCTTCCTCAATTAGATTACTCACTACTACCCAAACGACTGCAATATGTATCCAGTATGATTTTTATCCAACCTTCGTACTTAATCCCACCAGCTCTCAAAATATCCAGCTTTCATTTTGTGGTAGATTCTCTCCTTGGTAAAAACCAGACATTGAAGAATTAAATACTATGATTACACATCACTGAAGAATAACCAACATGCCAGCCCTGCATAAGGATTGGCTCGACAACATTTTCCAGGAAAGTTCCAGAGAAAACCAACCTTTTTCAACATCTTGTTCTGTTTGTGGAAAAATTCCACTTTGATATCACCGCATACCGGCAAAGGTTGAGGAAATTCAAAGTACATATACTTGTCTTCACGTCTTGAGGGTCCTGAAGGGGAGGTGAATATCTTTACCTTTAGCTGGTACACCACAAACTGAGGATCTGTGTGGCAAAAACAGAGCGTCACTTCGTAAGAAATGCCTTAGTGTCAAAAAGTGCAATATTAGTATCAGAATCACAATCAGGAGCTGCAGTATTTTGAAAGTTAAATGACTATCTATTAAAAGTAAAACCCTGCAGGGCATCAAACTTTGCTAGATGTTACAGGAAACAACCTAACAGATTGCTGTCCTTTGTAGCAACACTTTAAGGCAACCACAGGGTTCCTAGAAAGCTGCCATTTCTTTTTAATATAAGAAATTACTATATAAAGTGACAACTTTTTGCCTTTTCCTTGCATGTTGCCTCTCATCTCTACATTATACGGATGTAACCATCGTCTCTTCTTTGAATTGCAGAGTGGGTGGTCGTGCCAGCACAAACTGATTTCTACTCTTACACCAACAGAACTGTTACACAAACAAAAACAAGGACCAAATTTAACATATAATATATAAGCCAACCATCACTGAGACTATACAGACACAGACCGTGTAAGTTTGTCCTTTAAATCACCATCACCGAATAGCTGAAAATATGAGGGCTTTTTGGTGCAGCCTAAGCAGATTCTCTTTGGAAATTACCAGACACCAGCAGGAAAGCCAGAAATATTAAATGAAACTTATTCAAAGTCGTCTTTCTGCATCTGCTCCCGACTTCTCTTTTAGAATTGGATGCAGACGGCTCTCCAGACAATACACACCCAACCATATCCTGCTGTAGAGTGTGTAGCTGCCCTGAAACCACCCCTGCAGAGCTGCAGAAGTCCCTACTGCGCATACACACATTATCTTGCTGAACGATTTAGCTATAAAACTGCCACTTATCTCCCTCAAATCCTCAGAGCCATGAAACCCTGTCATCCCTTCATTTTACCTGAGAGACAGGACTCTGCTCCTTCAATGACTTTAAAACAGAAGGAAGCTAAGAAGGAAGTCAGATTTAAAGTTATCATCTGTTGGTAAAATTACTACCACCGCAGCTGATAACATAACCAAAGGAATAACACAGACCATTGGTTCCACATTCTGAAAAATCAATGCAAACTCCACAGAAATGTAAAATATTGCAGTAGACAAAGATGCTGAAGTTGATAGTTACTCTAATCTTCTTCTCTCCTTTATCCCAACATCCTACTGCAAAAACAGCATGCGAACAGCCTGGTACAGACAAACAAGTTAATGTTCACATGAGCAATTCATGCTTGTAGCTTGATTTCGCCAGTATAGCATAGTTTATCCAAAACATTAAATAAGTGGTAACTGCAGAAATCTGTAACTTCCACACCTCTACCCTAGAGGCAGGGGGGTTTTGGCAGAGGCTCCTCCCTTTCTCTTCCTCCTGTACATACAGCTAGCCTGACAAGTTGCTTGATTGTTTGTGTGTGTTACATGTTCAGGTACTGTCTTCTAACAATATTAATAGTGCCATTTTAATCAATGTCACAGGAGGAACTGGAATTAATTACACATTGCAGTAATCCCCACAACAAAACCATTAGAAAAACTTTTTCCACTAACAAAACCCGAACACGCAACACTAGGCAGTTACTGCCCTGTAACGCAGCAAACAGCAGGACAGAAGTGAATTTGTACTTACACTTCAAAGTTTCAAGGAATCTACTCTTCCTTACTAACACACGGTGTATCAGCAAGTCAGATTAATTGTTTACAGGTGTATTAATACCTTACAAGCCTCCATATAAAGAGAAGTTTACTCCAGAGTTAATCAGATATTTGCCCCGTTGAACTGATTTATTTTTTTTAAGCATCATGGGAAGAGAAATGTTGCTGCATTTGAAGCCACAACATGCCATTAAGCAAATGTTTTTCAGCAATTCATTTTTCCTAAGAGTTGCTATATTAAAAAAAAGAGGCTTTTTAATAATAGACAAAATATCCATATATATATGGCACCACTTATTTTCAAACTGTTAAATACTTCCCTATTTAAAACTGTAGTAGAACAACCATATGAGTCCTTCAGAGACCTAAACTTACTACACCTGGGAGGATGCTAGCAGATAGACCACACCAACCCAGCAGATTTTGGAATGCAAAGTGTTTAAGTATGATCTTCTCCATCAAGACATGCAGCTCTTAGTGTCATGTAACAGGAGGACAAACCTTACGAGGTAGGACTGAGGGGACTGGGGTTGTTCAGCCTGGAGAAGAGGAGGCTGAGGGGAGCCCTCATCCCCCTCTACAACTCCCTGAAAGGAGGGTGGAGAGAGATGGGGGCTGAGCTCTTCTCCCTGGGGACAAGGGACAGGACAAGAGGAAACGGGTTCAAGTTATGTCAGGGCAGGTTTAGATTGGATATCAGGAAACATTTTTTCACTGAAAGGGTTATTAACCATTGGCACAGGCTGCACAGGGAGGGGGTGGATTCCCCATCCCTGGAGGTGTTTCAGAAAAGGGTCGATGTGGTACTGAGGGACATGGTTTAGAAGGGGTTTTTGTCAGGGGGGGTTAATGGTTGGACTTGATCTTAAAGGTCCCTTCCAACCTCACCAATTCTATGACTCTATGATTCTACAATGGAAGGGTAACTGTCACGTAACCAAACCAAGTTCAAAGGCCAATGTGTTTCCTTAGGAGAGCTAATGGAGGTTAATGAGGCCCTGGGTACTTACTGCAAGTTCCGCTGCTGAACATGGGAATTGTTTCAAACATCATCTTGTGAAACAGCAGTGCCACTGGTCTGTAATCCAGGTGATTCTTTAATAGGTAGCTATAGTAGTACACGTAGCGTCTCTGACTGGGAATTGTCACTCCCTAAAGAGAGGGAAAACAAATGTCAAAAGCCATCAAGACCATCTATTATTAACAGAGCTCCTCCCATTACCTCAGAATATAACTAAAGGCAAAAAATATCATGAATGAAAAGGTAGCTAAATCACCTGGAATAGACCATGGTGATTTATGCCGAGTACACCTCTGCAGCAGCTACACTGGAGACCGGCACGGGGAGTAAGGCATCTAAGCTGGCGGTACCTAGAAGGAGGGGAGTGCCACATGGCTTTCTACACTGCACCGAAACCCAGCCATGCATGTTTAGCACAGTCATCCATGAGGACCCTCTGCGATTTCTTCAACGTGGACCATCCTGGGCACCTCAAGGACTAATAAAGGCATAACCCAGCTCCAAACCATTCCCAAAGACAGCCTCCGTACATGTTCCTTTTTCCCTAGACACGCGTCCACATCTCTTGTACTCCTCCTGCAGAGTATTTAAGAGGAAGCTGTTTGCACGCGTTATCTAATGCCAGGCAATTAATTACCGACCAGTCCCCATCACGGAACAAGCAGGACACTGTCCTTCCAGTTACTTCAGTACTTATCTCCAAACATCCATCTCAAACAGTGAGGCAAAGAACGCAGACTCTTTAATATCTTAAAAGCACACACCTCAGGCACTGTGAGGTCATGTAAAAGATGGTTTCATGCTGCTGGTTTTTTGGGGTGCAGGGGGAAGTTAAGAAGGAGGCGCCTTGAACATACTCTAATTTTAAAGCACCAATACAGGACTTACATTTCGACAGCAGTTTAAGTCAAAAGATTCTAATTTTGTTTGCTAATGTCACTGTACTCAAGACAGATGTTGCCTTCTATTACAAAATGCCCTTCTGAAATGTTTTCACAAAAACCAGAAGTGGAATGTTTCATTAATACGGGCCCAAAAGCCCAAACTGTTAAATGAAGGACTTCTCAGTTGAATTACAACTCGGATGGAAACACTTGCTTTGAGAACATACACCCAAAGAACATTTTTATTACTGTTTTTAAATCAATTTAATCTTCAGGTAAGGGAATAGTTTTAAAGCTTTTCTAGCTAACTTCTTCAAGCAAAAGTGATAAAGATGAAAAATAATTTTAACTTCCTGGAAAACGTACTACATGGTTTATATAACAACCCATTACTATACACTCGCAAAAGCACCAGTAAGTAAACTTTTGATATTAAAACTAAATGTGAAATTGCAATAAGCTGGAGCTAAACAACAGGTTTTCACATACGACTCTATGAGCATTTTGGTCCTAGAAGAAAGTATTTCTGTGAACTGTTAGTTCTAATACCTGCTTCACCTTACAACAGCCATAAGCTAGGAGTGGCCAGAGTGCTTTCAATTTAGTAAGCATCTATTCCGTACACATGAAAATATTCACTTCCTGCCATTATTTAAAAAAAAAAAAAAAAGTTGTATGGCTCTTTACCACTTCAGCTGTTTCTAAATTACAAAAGAGACTTTTCCCTACAGCACTTGTACAACGACTTTGAACCAAAAACATAGTCAGTGTAGAAGGCTATGTAACAGATCATCTCAGCAGCTACCAGACCCAGGACTTCACAGAGCTTTTAAAGTTTGCTTTCCTGGGATCTAAGCTTCAAGCCTGAGAAAATCCCAGTCTCAGAACAAACCATCAGTAATTTGCCAGTGCTGCCAATTAGAATGAAACTAAGCAGGTAAGGAAAACACATCCTTCTCTGCTCAGAGCTTCTTCATGCCATAAGGGATGTGCCCCACAGAGAAATCCCAGTGCACCTTATCAGGACAACCACGGCTGGGACCAGAAAGAAGGGAGCGAAGTCACTTTGGCAGCTATATAAAGTGATAGCTGGTCTCAAAGCAAAACCTATTCTCAGCCAAGAGGGCAGTTTTATCCCTGCAGCCAGAGACTTTAACTCCCCAGAGACACAGCCTTTACCCTGAGATCTTAAGAACCAGCCACACTGAAGCAGAACAGAAAGTTCTCCATTTTCCAAAGGCCTGATTTCAAAGCAGAACACTTTCATAACAAGCTAATATTCCAAGAGGTGCAATCAACCCCCTGCTTACTTTTAGTCAAGAAGAATAAAGAACAAGGAAGCAGTTGAAGTATTCTCTCCTCGAGAAGCTCACATTTCCCATTTATCTTCATCATTTTAAAAATGGGCATTAGATAAGCTCCTCTAGTCCTTATGCCGGAGTTTCACAGGGCACTGCTGAGCTGTGTCGACATCACAAAAATTGTCAGGTGCTACTCCTGGTTCTCCTCTCAACGTAGCACAGGCGGTATTATGAAGAACAAACATTTTTGGAAAGTCATATTCCCATATTCACTTTAATAACGTGCCCTACTGTGAGAGTAAAACTAAAGCTGCAGCCTCAGATCAGGCTTATGGCATCAGGTTTAGCAGCGGTTGTCACCCGAGTACTTCGAACAAACAGGCATTACAACTCACCAGCTCTGATACATCATACACTGAGCATCTACCGCGCTCAAAGAGTCATCTTAAGACTTCCTCGCACAAAATAATGGCTTTCCACTTCCTGGAAACAGTTCCACTATTAGGAGCGATTCCTAAAAATACAATCAAAGAGTGTTCCCAAATGGATCATCTCCAGGTCAAGCACTTGAATAATTGTTCCCAGCGGATATCTGTTGCATAGACTATACCCTACTTCTTTCTGAGCCTAGTCCTCACCATGAAACCCTTCAAGAGGAGGCTGTAGGAAGGTAAGTTGTCAGTCTTTGTCATCACAGTAGTATTTCAGGGTCCATCTTAAGGAAAAAACAGGTGATCAGGCAACCATTTCAAACAGTGTATGCAGCAGCTCTCTTAGAAGATTTGAAGGGGGTGGTGGGGGTGTTTACTTCTCTTCCATCTCTGAGATTAGGCTGGACAACTACAGTTCTTTATCCAATTTTAGAAAACAGTTTGTCTCCCTTGGTTCAAAGGGAAAACAGAAATCAGTCCTGACCTACTACAGTGGTGGCGACTGATAAGACAACCATTTCGCCAATACTTTCTGATCTTCATCTGAAAGAGTTCTCCCCCCTACGAGGAGTTAGAGAAGTCACAAGAGGCAGCTTACAGAGAAAAAAAAAAAAACCCACGGAAGTTTTTGGTTAGAGTCAGACTTTTAGACTCAGTTCTGCAATGTCTTATTCCCCACTACCTTTCCCAGGACAACAGTACATTAACAGACTATCTAGCAACTGTCAGCCTTATTTACAACAACTCTCACTTCATGTTGCAAAGGCCCCCGTGAAGCTGCTTCTCCCACTACACGCTTGGGAAAAGCTTGCTACAGAAGTACTTGAGGTTGTTCTCTTGACCAATTAGTCATACTTCCTCTTGCAATTAGACACAGGCTTCCTGCTGGCATAGACTAAACTCTTCTCGAGAATCACTTTGCCAGGTACATTGATGGCAGCAGCGATTCTAGCTAGACTATTCTGAGCTGCCATATATAAAGTACGCACCCTGTGCGTGTTTAAACGAAGAAAATTCAGTACCTAATTAAAGCCAGTTTTCCTTCATCATGCATATGTTGGTCCAACCAAAAAAAAAAGTGCATTCCCTTCTCCGTAGGTGCAAACAGCTCTTTTGATGCCTCATTTACTTTGAGTCCAGGAAGTCAGTTATATAAAGGTGTGATGAAGTGTCAAATCAGAGAGCAGCACTTGACATATAACACTGAAATACGTGCCACAAGGGAAGAAGCAGCTCCCAGAACCTGCACTGGAATACCTGCTTGTAAGTTCTGCTTTAATGATTATGTGAATCACACACTGCTCACTGTCCACATAAAGATAATCATGCTCAAGTAGAGCTGGGGGGGAAAAAAAAAGTCAACTCTTCCAGTAGAGATATAAAAACCAAAACAAAGTTGCTGGTTAGAGACAATATTTACAGCAAAGCTAAACACAGCTCTCACTATTCCTGTTTACTAAGTTCTCCGTTACCTCAAACATGCCAGAGGTACCACTGGGGTAATGAAGAACAATTAACTGACCTTACCCTCAACACACTAAACTGCAGAAAACATCACCCTCTTTTTACAGCAGGGAAACTGAGGTTCAACATGCTTCACTGTGTATTTGTTAAGTTTTATACTTTTCGTGATCCAGCTCTTTAGACAATCTTTGCCAGCGGCAGTAATCTACACTGTTTATTCACCACACAGCTCACTCCTATTCACTGTTGTGCAGTCTTACCAAAAGCCACAAGGTTTCGATGGGAAACCGTGACACTGTCTCTGCTCTAGTGTCACCCCACCACTATCTGCTCAGCAGTTCATGGAATAACAGCTCCACCTTGTAAAGAGAGCAAACTAAAAAGATATTTGCTCCTTCCAATGAATTAATAACCAATTCTAAAAATCCTTACGTGACACTTCAGCTCTCAAGAGCTTTCAAACATGAAGCTCTGCTTGTAAGAGGTCTACACACTGTGAAATTAATACTTTATGCAAATACTACAGGAACACAGAGCACTCTGTACTTGAGCAGGGTGAAACTGGCCTTCTGGGATCATCCCCCTGGGCTGCTCCACCAACATACACAAGGAAATGATGGAAGATGAGCGGGGAAGCTTGCTGAAGTGACCTTGCAAGTCACACCTCATTATAGTTGGAGAAGATTTTAAATAAGGAGGTTAAATTCCCATTAATGAGACACCACCATACCGGAAAAGTCCAACATACAGTTACTGCTGTCTGTACCACTGACAAGGTCTTAACAGAAAGCTCTTGCAGCCACTGAAATGACATCCCCCCCCTATTTCTCCTCAGAAGAAGTACAAGAAACTAAATGGCAGCACCTCCTGAAGCAGGCTCTGAGGATGAACTACCCTTTTATTGGAAAGGGGCATCCAACAGCAGACTCTTCCAGTTGGCATATTCAACTGTAACACACACTGTAATGACTACGTTATCTCCAAACCACCACCACAGAAGCTAAGAGAACCTGAGGAGATGAACAACGCATCCATTCAGGCAAAAAAAAAGCTAGAATAATCCTCTTATTTGGGTTGAAAATGATGAACAAGAAAGTTCACTCATCAACTGCCCATCTGATGCAATACACAGCAGAATGCTATTTAAAAGCCTATTTAAAATAAACTTTGCAGATCATCTTGAACAGGAGCTGGAAGAAAACAGACTGGTTTAGTGTTGCGACTAATCTCTGCTGCTATTTAGGAAAGCTTTTTTCACTTAGAACAATTAAACTGATCCAATAGCGTTAAAGCTAAATCAAACCAGGTATCACAACTGATGGGAAGTATTTCTTAAAGGGCTTGACTACTCAAATTGACCTCAAGCAGAAAAAGCATAAAGATACAGGTAGGAGAACAGAAGAACAGGAAGTAACTCACCTTCTTGTCTCTGGTCCTTACTTCCCCATAGAAATCTAAGGCTTCTTGAGCCTTTAAAAACTTGCCTCGATGCAACAAATATGCACATATCATTACACCAGTTCGTCCCTTTCCAGCTTTACAGTGGATTGCTGCAACATGATTGTCATCTTCACTTAGCCATTGGTCAAGATCTTCACAAAAAGGTTTGATAAGCTCTAGCTGTGGTGGGTTATGGTCTTCAAAAGGGTACTGTGCAACTGCAATGAGAAGCAGTAATTTATCAAAGTCTTAAAAGGAAATAAGAGCAAGCTCAATTAGACAGGTCAGGACAAGCATGCAAAAAATTAACTTTCTAAATAACCCCCCCATCTTATTGATACAAGTAAATTTTTTATTCCAGTATTATTCAGTGATGTACTGCATATTATATGCATTTCTCTAGTAATACATAAGGAGGCATCCTGCTACACGAAGAGACTATTTCACACCACCACTGAAGAGTGGCACAGACTCTGTACCTTACATCCTGAATTTTCTAGAATTTAAGAGGACATTGACACAAAGAATAACCTTGTGAAAACCCATTACCCTAGCAATAATTAGGCTACCTGCTGAGAGAAAACAGGGCCAGACCTCAGTCACTAATCAGACAATGGGAATTTTGCTGAAAAATTCTGAGCACAGTTGGGTCTGCGTTGGGAACAAACTCTCAGACCTTGCTCAAAGGGGTTGTGAAACAAAAAACTGCAACTTTCGTATTAGAAAATGGTAATTGAAAAAGAAATCTCATGTAAGGCACTCGCAATACTTCTGGGTTTTTAAAGTCAAACCACCAAAGTTGTCCTTTTTCAGATGCACACAAACACTTCTTCCATCTAGAGATGGAAAGAATTCCAAGTGAGTATGCAGGAAATAAAAGAAAACTCAAAAGAGAAAAAAATAAGCAATAAGCAGAGAGAAGCACCCAAACCTCTAACGCCTCGGATAAGATGACAGACAATGCCATGCTGACTGGCAGATCACATAGGGCTGTCCTACTTTCATCAGAAGAACAGCACTTTATGAAGCGCCCCTCAATTCTCAATTTACAGATTAGGGATCTTATAAATGCCAGTTTGGTTCATTTAAAAGTTCTCAGCTAGAACCACCATATCCTTTTCTGGTCTAAAAAAACCTACATTTCATTTTTTGGTAAGTGTTTGAATCCATTCCATAAGTACTACTCTCTTGTCATACACGCAAGACTCCTTCTGATGAATCCCCAAGGACTTGAAGAGCAGAAGTGAGGGATGAAATAATGGACTGCACTGCAGCACAAGTCCAAAGCCTTTTGGAGGGATCCACAAGGACAACTTACAGAATCACAGAAAGGTAGGTGTTGGAAGGGATCTTTGGAGACCACCTAGTCCCACCCCCTGCCAGAGCAGGGTCACGCAGAGCAGGGGGCACAGGAACGCCTCCAGGCAGGTTTGGGATGTCTCCAGAGACGGAGACTCCACCACCTCCCTGGGCAGCCTGGGCCAGGGCTCTGCCACCCTCAAGGGAAAGAAGTTCCTCCTCAGATTTAGGGGGAATTTCCTGTGTTCCAGTTTGTGCCCCTCGTCCTGTCACCGGGCACCGCTGGAAAGAGTCTGGCCCCATCCTCCTGACCCCCACCCTTTAGACATTGATAACCATTGATGAGATCCCCTCTCACTCTTCTCTTCTCCAGGCTAAATAGCCCCAGGTCTCTCAGCCTTTCCTCATCAGAGATGCTCCAGTCCCCATATCACCTTTGTAGCCTCCGCTGGACTCTCTCCAGCAGTTCCCTGTCTTTCCTGAACTGGGGAGCCCAGCACTGGACCCAGCACTCCAGGTGGGGCCTCCCTAGGGCAGAGCAGAGGGGGAGGATGACCTCCCTCCACCTGCTGGCCACGCTCTTTTTAATGCCCCCCAGGAGACCACTGGCCTTCTTGGCCACAAGGACTGTCTCAATATTCAGTCGCAATACAGACTGCCCCCTGGTCTCCCAGGAGACCAAATAGGTAGACTCAATAAAGTGAATAATCTTTGTTAAAGAAGTGGCAAAGGTTAACAAACATGAACATACGCTAATAAATTCTTCCACATGGAAGATCCAAAGGCTGCCCAAATGACAGTTTTATGTGAACTTACAGAGATACCACTTTCTGAAGCAGATGTAAATGTAAGGAGGATTTTATTTAGAAATCCCCAAGAGAAGCAGCTGTTAGGAGATGCTGCAAATTTGTCCATACAGCTTTGAGTCTGTCTTAACTACATCCAATAAGGTTCTTGCGAAGAGGAGAGACAAAGTAATCCTGAAAGAACGGCCTGAAAAATCCCAAGTACTAACAGCATCCTGAAGTGGCTCTCTGAGATTTGGGATCACAGGCAAACCTGGCAGCATTTTCTTCAAAGACGGAATGAGAAGCAGACAAAATGCATGCCTCGCAATGGTGCAGAGGGACTAAGGAAACGTTAGGGTGCACAACCTTGAGCTTAGAGGGTGGCAGGTCCTCTATGGATTTTGGTTCCTAAGACTGGAGCACACAGCATGGAGAATGGTTCTGATTATTCTCTCCAAGCTCCTAGACATTGCAAGAAAAATCCCATAGCAACAACAACAAAAAAGAAAATAGAAAGAAAAGCCTGTGGCAAAGCAGAAGGCAATTTTTAGTATACAAGTACTTCAGAAACTCCAAAACCCTAGACAGAAAGCTAGCATTCAAATAAGAGCTTTCAACATTTGGGTTTCTATTTGATGCAAGAGCATCCAAGTTGAGTAATGAACTACTGAGTGTTTCAAAAGAAGTGTACCAATGAAAAGTTCCCTTTGAAGTGAATTCACTTCAGAAGATTTTAAAGTAGAACTGCTGTTCCTCTGCTAGGGGGAGTTCCGAGTCACCAACTTGCTTATCTAAGGTAACTAATTTGGGGATGAAAAGAAAGAAAGGAAACATGTAGCTCCCTACAACAGTGCTGTCTAAGGCAGAGGAACTGTGAAAGGTGCTGTCACAAAATTTTGGGCTGGGATTGACAGTGAAGGGAGCTGGGCATCCCTTTAACAGAAAGCATGAATTAAAGCAAGTGTATGTTCCGGACATATTAGTAGCACATCCTTTTCATTTATGCCTTTTCTCCTCTTACTCAAAGTATTCCTCAAGCAGATCTTAAAAGGTTTTCTTTCTGGCTTGGATGTATTGAATAAGGTTTAGGACACTGTCGTTCAACATCATAAGAGCAAATGAGGAGCGAAGATGACTTCAAAACGAAAATTTCAGTCCTTCTACATTCGGACATTAAAGCAGCCAGTGACATTTTGATCACGTCCTAAACACCCTCTTTACAACTAGAGGGATGGTTTAAAATAATAGCGAAAGAAGTTGAGCCCTTGCTATGATGTAGTGTTAGCCAGTAACCCCAAAATTTATTCATCTCCTACAATTACACCTACACAAGTACTCCTTATCTACCCAACCATCCTGAAGCACTGCATGAAGAGGAACTACAAGTTCTAGTACTGTGCACAGAGATTTTCCTCTGCACAAAAAGCAAAGGTGAACCTATATTTTTTTATTACCTGGGGAGTTAATACTGAAAAAACAGGTACTTCTGTTTCCACTCACCAAGGGTCTGATCAAAATCAGCCCTTAAGTTTCCCCATTGGTTCTGGTAGCTCTGCAAAGTGTCTTAAGACCTAACTAATCTCAAAGAGCCATCACACAGGAATTAATTTTATTTTTTTTAAAGCAATTGAAGGCTTGTTCCAAAAGTTGTTTTATACAAACAGTGACTTAAGTGTTCTCCATTTTTATTCTAAGTGATGCTTCTGCATAACAGACAGAGTTCTCTAAGCTTCACATCTAAATTTTACACCGTTTGCACACTGAATTTAACAGAAACTTCTGTATAACCCATTTTGCAAAAAAAATGGGCAACAGTAGACTTCTGATTGCCTTATTAGACATTGGTCTAGTTAACTGCTAGGAACACACTTTTTTGAAAGCATCAAGAAAACAGCAAGTTCCTCCAGTGACTCAAAGCAATCTGACACCCTTCCTTGTGCCCAAATCCCCTACATTGCTATTAATACGAATATAAGCTCCTCCTTTATACTTTCATCCAGAAACACTGATGTTTAAAGAGAAGAACAAACACTGGACAGAAAAACGTACCTCTGCAGTTAAATTTGGCGGTGTCATAATGTCTTTCAGCACATCTAAGAAAGAAAAACAGAGAAGAGTTCAGGACAAATCTCTAAGGTGCTCCCAACATCTGTCACACCTTGGAACACGCAGATCAACATATGGGAAAATCATGTATATCCATCACCTTTATGATTTAAAATTATAGCTAGAGGTTACATAGAGAAAATCTGTTTTATTGCAGATGTATAAAGTTGCTCACTCAAATATCAGTTATTTTTCTGAAAAACAATTACTTACTCTATGGTAATTGTGGTCCATCAGTACGTTCTAGTCAAGGCAACTCTAAATGGAGTCACTCACACAAGTAACACAACACACTATTACTATTTAACACTGTAGTACTAACAGCTCCAGCAGCTTTGAGCAGCACACAAATACATGAAGAGTAGATGGCTACAACCTTCACCCAATTGACTCTGAACTCAAAACGCATGTCAAGATCCCCGAACAACAACGCGGGTGCTAGGGATCACAAGGACATTTCAAAGACCCTTGGCTAGTGCAACCTAAGCAAGCATTCTTCCTCCAATTACAGGAGCGCCACAAGGCCACCACAGGCAACTGAAAGCACCACTGAATATTATAACAGAGACCACTTGTATCAAGTCATCAAGAGATTGCCACACTTCTCTCCACCTTGGCATTTGTTCGTGAAATTAGGTGAACTCAAAAAAAACCCCAAAAGGCCAGTCAGTCAGTTTTCCCCTCACAGACTCCGGAAAATGGCACATTTCTGAAGACTTTGAAGTTGCATCAACATCTGTCCCACCACTCCGTAGCAGTAGCAAGCTAGTAGCACAGTAACCCCCACTGTGTTAGCCTTGCAGGGTGACTTGCCTCAGGACGAACATCAGTCACCAGATGTAAACAATATAATCTGTAGGACTCTAATACAGCCGAAATGGCATGCTGTAAGGGAACAAGCCAGATCAGATGTTGGGGGTAAAGGGAAAGACAGCAAGAAGTAGATGCCCTCTGTCACTTTCCTTGGAGTTGCTCTTTGAAGGCAAAATGATGCACCCCTACACGATGCAGGTGAAAATGCAGTTCAGAAGGAAAACGAGAACAATCCTGCCTCAAAACAGGCCTCCAGGTTGCCTAGGAGTCATTTCAGTAGACAACACACACTGAGATATTCTGTTCTGATTATAACCTATACTCTTCATAGGGTTCAAATACCCACACCAGTTTCAGGACCAGTATGAACTTATCTTTCCTTAATAGGTGTGTTAAGGCTGCAGCCTTTGGAGCTGTATGGAGCTTACTTGACACTTTCAGCACGCAAACTCTTCGGCTCCTACTCGTGTGACTGTTGTACCTAACTGCAGCCCCGCATGTGCTGCGTTGAGCTTTGGCCACGAAACCCGTGCACCAGGGACAGAGGCAGGTCCGTTTGGGTTGCACACGCACTCAGCACTTCCCTTTCTCCAAATTCCAGAGCCTTTTTGACTCTAGCCTCTGCTAGGGAAAAGTCTGGCGGTTTTTACAGCTCTGAGCACACTGCTGACATTTTCTGTGGGTCAGAAGTGATACAGCGCAGGTTAAGCTGGCAGGTGGGACTCAAAAAAAACCATTATCTGCACTCAAGCCTTTGAGAAGAAAGGTCAGACGCTGTATCTACACTCAATGGGAGTCATCACACCCGAAGCAGCCATCAGCCATGCTGGGCCAAAGCTGCTAGGAAGCAAAGCAGTTAACACAGAGGATCTTATCCAAGAAAGTTTCTTCCTTCCTTTTAAAGAAATACCCAATTCAAAGGGGTAGGGAGAGATTAAAGTCTTCAAAACAAACAAAAAATCCACATATGGGCAAAAAAGCCCTCAAATTTTGAAGTTTGAGAGTATCAAGCAGAATATCATAAGAGATAAAAAATAGTTGTGTTGATACCAAGGATAGAAACTAAGCACAGAACACAGCCATGTCACTCTTTATGCCCTCTTATGGGAGCTACACACAAACGCAGAGCTCCGGACACGGCTGTACAAAATATACTCCCATTTCTTTATACAGAAAGTGTGTGTCTGCAGCAGAGACCCCACTGACACACACTCTGGGGGATGTTTCCGTTCCATTTGGGGTTTTTTTATACGCTATTAGACCTGTAATACAGTCAGATCTCCCAATGAAGCTTAAATGGGGTTTTTTTTGGATTTCGGGGGTGGGGAGTGGGTTGGCACAGTTCTTGTAACCCTTCTTAGGATTAAAGAGAGTTTAAAGCAATCCAGACCCCAAGCACTGCCAGCCAGGCACCCTTCTGATCAAAATCATGATCCCACTGATGACAGGACTATTGGCTACCGAAAAGATGGCAGCCTACGCCAAAGCCCAACTTCACGTACACAAAGGTACAGAAAGCACGCCCATAAAATCCACATTGCTCATTACAGTTCTTTCCTTTAACTACCCACATGTAGAAAAGTTAAAAGAAATATACTGGAGAAGATGGACATTACTACAACAGGTTAGGTAAAAATTTGGCAGCATGTGAAGTCAGGAGATGAAACTGGAAGAACATGCCAAAGGTACTACTGAAAGGAACACATGAGAAAACCAACACGAGAGACAAAATGAAACTGAACGCTCAAACATTCATTGGGAGGTTAAAAGCCAAGATGCAAGGACGTGGCATAACTGACATCATTTACGCATCCCTTCAGAAAAATCTCTCTAAATCCTTTTAAATAAAACTGCTCAACATTATTATCAAATTCATATAACAGCTACCTGAAGGGAACTCAAACCCCATGACAGTGTTTGAAATAATTCTGAATATAATCACGTAACTCCTCTGAATTCCCACCTCTTTCTTTTAAAGACAGACAATAGGTTGATTATTTACAAAAATTCAGCTTAATCTACAGAAATGCTGTTCTCCAAAATACCTAAAGGCTGCAATTTCTTCCCACCTTGAGACCAAACATTGCAACAATTCAGCTAATGGCATTTATGTACTTGAATGTGTACAAATTTTGCCCACATAAAGAGATAAGCTGGCCTCTCTAGCCAGCAATACACAGTTTAAAAGCTAGCTTTCCAAGCGGTGCAGTCATCACTTGAATCCTTTGCAACTGGTCCATGTTTTGTGGAAGAAGAAAACCCACGCACTTTAAAAGGATGTTTCATCCTGCAAAAGTTTTCATTTGAGGGTCAATATAGCAATTTTAGGAAATTTCACTTGCGATTGTGTTGAAGTTAGCAACAAGGAAAAAACAGTGGGAGGTTCTTGCACCCAAAACTGAAAAGTTAAAATTTTTAAATGAAGAACTTGAAGACAAAAACCTTCGGCACACCTGGACAAGTTCTTTCCACAGTTGAAAACACACGTATCAGCAACATAAATGTCAAAAGCATTTGTCTCATCGCTTCTTACTTAAAAACTTTAAAGTTGTTCCTCTGTAGGGTTGGGGGATTCGTTTTTGCTTTTTTCTAAAATAAAATGAGGTTGCTAGCATACAGCAAAATGGAAAGTTTTCAAGCACCACCTCCCTGAGGAGCTACTTGCTAAGATGCACGAAAGTCTTACTAAATGCTTACTTTCTGACCAAGCCTTGAAGTTCACACAGAGCAACCTATTGTTTTTACCTGTCACCTCTTGAAATAAGCAGCATCAGGTGGCTCAGCAAACCCTGATCTTGTGATAGCAGAGCCACACTTCACAGCTGCCGGCTGAACTCAGCCCCAAGGAGCAAGAGGAAATCCCGTTGTATCTGTCCCTGCTCTGCTTTGCTCCTCAAACCAAGTAGAAGCTGTTAGGNGGGGGGGGGGGGGGTCCAATAAAAACATGGTGGTTGGATTTTACATGATACAGATCTTAAGGGCCGAGCTCCAGAAGACTTTGAAGGAAGATACCCAGAAAGTTGCCTCTTTAGGGAGCTTGCACCTACATGCAGGAGCTATCAGCTGTTCTAGGAAGCACTGTCTTTTCCACCCGTAAGTGTCACCAAAACAGCATTTATTAAAATGCTGGAGAGAGCTTCTAAGTTGGATAAAGTAATTTTTTACCGAACTCTATGAAAGCTGTCCAATGAGTTTATTTCAATGCATATTTCGTTTACGTATCTTTTTCTGTCACATCCTACCCCGGGGCTTTATAACTAGTACACAGTTTCTCAGCTTCTAGTATCACTTCACTCCAGCATTGGGAAACAGAGTTGCCTGATGCATAATCCTTCAGCTAATTGAGAGGCATATTTGAATACTTATTTTTAACAACTGGCAGATTACAATGTAATGCATTGCCTGGGTTTCCATACGACAGTAATTTTTGCATTAATTGCAGATATTTAAAAACATATGCATTTAAAAAAAAAAAAGCCTTAACAGCTCAGAGAATCAATAAATCTTCAACTTAGGTTTCTGGGAAAAAATGAAGGGTAGGAAAAACATGACCTACTTTTCAGTATCAGCTGACAAACCATTTATACAAATGAAATTAGTCTAAGCTAACATATAAAGATGATCAAGGAACAACAATAAAAAAGTCCCTTCTGTAACAAGAACAGCTTTCTGAATAACCAAGTTTTCAGAGGAAAACACTACGTTTACAAAAGTGAGTAACCATCACATTACCCATTGCCACAACAGCTTTTCCAAAGTAAGAAAACAAGGATAGTCAAGAAGAGCAAGGAAGTGAACAGGACCTAGGTACCAATACAGTTCAATTAAAAAAAAAAGAAAAAACAGAAAAGTATTTATTTGGCAATTTCTTCACTGCGGACATTAATACATTAATAGAAAGCCTGCTGTGAATTACTTTTCACTTTTTAATCACATGGTACAAGCTCCAGATGGGCTAGATGCCAAGTCATTTAAAAGCGTTCAAGTAATATGAATACACACCAGCATTTCATTTAACCTCACTCAGCTCCACTAAATGAAGTAACAGTGCCCTCAATCAGGCTTAATTGTTTTCAAAAATGTGCAAAACATCTCTAGCTCTGCTTTAGTACAGCAACAAGCCACTTTCACTCACGAGCTATTTTTAGAACTCATTATTTTGGAAAATGCATCTATAAGAGCATACTTACAGATTGTATATCTTGTAATGGTTTTTATGCTTTGAATCCAAAAACCTTAAATAGAAAAAAAAAAAGAGGCAGGCATTAATATACATTGCAATAACGGTGACCTTAATTTGCAGCATCATTAAAGCAGCATCCAGAATCTGCATTCCAAGCCCCAGCTGGCCTTGCGGTGCCTCAAAGTCAAGGAGGCAGCACGTTGCAAACCTCACTCATGCAAATCACCCCGTAGCATGAATAAGACCACTTAACGCAACTGAGGAGACCAAGATCTGACCTGCAACTGAAATATTTCTTGTATGGACCAATCTGGCATCGATTTCTAAGATACCTGCGTATCAGTATGTTAAGCTTGAGGAAGGGTTGCTCATTTTTAAAAGCAGAAAGCATGGATGACATGAGGTATCTGTAAACACTTACTTTCAGTTTAATCACCTATGCCAAATATTTTGCCACTGCGGTGTTTCCAATGGGAAAAAATAAAAAAGCAGTTAAACTAACTTTCATATTCCAGTCAGAACAGCCAGAATCATTCCATTTAATACCAGGTTTTTAAAATGGCCATTATTTGCCACTGAGGACAGTGCCCGATGATATTCTGGGTACAGAAAGGAGGAGGGAGACCGCTATACTTTTTCCACACTCGTTTCATTCCCATGCTCGCTTTGTAAGAAAAACTTCCCATACCAGCCTTGAAGAGCCAAACTGCAAACATGATTCATCAAAATTGCCATGATTATATATGATGTGTCACCTGGCAATGCTCAAGAAGAAATAACATACAAATGTTTACACTTAACATCATCAACAGTGTGTATCTGCACATCAGCCAGAAGGAATTTAATTAGCCATGACAGAACATGCTGTTCAAATTGAAAAGAAACACTAGCTGCTAAAATCCTGGAAAGCTCAAGCAAAAACAAGCTCTGGTTATCAGTCATAATATTCCAGAAGAACCTAGAAGAACTCTGTGGTTAAACCCATGCGTTAAAATAAGAACAGATGTGAACGCTCCTTCTGCAGCCATTCAGTGCGAGACTCCGGTTTCATCGGCAAAAATATTTCATGACTCCCACTGGCACCTCTATTGGCAGACTTTTGAGAGATTAAGGGAGATGGGGGATATGGCGACTTGTTCAGGAGATGTCCCCACTTGTTTAAAGCACACTGGAGAGCAAGGAGAGCTGGCTCTGCTTCTGCCAGTAATATCCACAAAGCTGAGTATAAACTTTTATGCAAGTATTTTTCTGAGGACAAAATTCCATCCAAAACACCTCAAAGCCTCAGTCGCTGGAGAGAGCCAGCAGTCCAGGTCATAGTTCTCATACAGTATCAGCATTAAATTTGTCAGGATACCAGCTACTCGGAAGAAGCCCACTGGTGTATCCTGGCTCAATACCAATTGCTCTGGAGCTCAAACACATTGAATTTCTGCATAAAAAGCTCTTGGGGGAAAAAAAATCCACAATAAAGAGAAAACGGGAGCAGCAGAGGACCTGCTGATTGCAACATGCAGAACGCTACATGATCACATTTTGTGCATTATTCTCATTTAAAAATAAGGGGCAAACAAACCTAACACTACTTCAGCATCCAGTTCCCTACAGCCACTAAATTTATCTCTCTCCGTATCTTAATTTGGTTAATTACACTTTTAGGTGATCACTACTCCTTTTGATCAGAGTGTTTACGGACAACTTAATAATTACATAGGCATTCCCTTTGAAGAGTCTAATTTACACATATCTACATATTTAACCAAGAAAATGTATTTTCCTTTACACAGAAGCAACTGGAGTCAATGGTGTGAGTGGCAGAAGGCCTACAAAAACTACTGCCAATTATTATTTGTTTGGATTATTCCCACATCCTTTATTCCACCATCCAGCCTTTGCCCCTATCCTACAATCTATGGAGTCCATCAGGCACCACACATTTCACAGGGCAGATGCAATGCCCACACCATGAAATGGTGGCCCTGACTGCTGCTAAAGAAAAATGGATAGAGAGTTTGTTTGTGGGACAGCAAAAGCTTCTTCTTGAGTGCAAGCTGCGTGCATTGGTACGATTAGAAAACACAGCTTCGTGCCTCTTAACAATTCCAGCAGAGACATACATGTTCTGCAAGAGTATTTACAGGCGGCTACGCTGAACCTCACTGATGGGACCAGCTCTGGAAAAGCAGCTTCTCCTCACCACCGCGTGACAAAACAAGGTCGCTTCTGCAAGCCTGGTCAAACGCAGCCTCTGACATTTTCAGTACCAGTCGTGGATAGGGAGCCTCGTCACGACAGTTAACTATGCAAAAACGAAAACCCCCCCCCAAAACTCATCTCCAGTTAACTGCAGCTGCGCGGGGAGTCGCTGCCTCCAGATGACTGATTCTCAGTTGAGGGTTACGATTCCTCCCAGTGTGGGAACCAAGGAGCCGCCTCAACTCATTTCTGTACAGACCTGGATGCAAACAATTACCAGTGAAATTCAAGCAGCGCTAATTCTGTCTGCCGACGATTATGAGAAACTTTCTGTGGCATCTCAAACCTGGGAGCAGCACCTTCTTGCACAGATCACAGAAAGGTAGGCATTGGCAGGGCCCTCTGGAG
>VXBO01006045.1:210633-294863 GCA_013400135.1 Rhinoptilus africanus | reverse complement strand
CCCTTTTCCTCTCCCTTCCCTCTTCCTTTCCCTCTCTTTCCCTTCCCTCTTCCTTCCTTCACCCTCCTCTTGCCTCTCCCTTTTCTTCTCCCTTCCCTTTTCCTCCAAATTTTCCTCTCCTTTGTTTTTTTTTTTTCCCCTTTTATCACAGAGGACTTGGTGTGGCAGGATTGCTTCACCAACGGGTTTCCGAAAGTTGCAAAATTTGGAGACCCCTTCTCCGCACCTTGGTGCTGCTGTCACACCAGGCCAAATTTTGGGTGGCCAAAGCCTCCCTCGCCTGCCTGGTGCCTCTCTGTGCCCGGCCACAGCTGTCCCACGGCAGCACACACCCGCATGGTGCTGCCCCTTTGCTGTATGGATTGTTGTTGTTATTATTATTTTTTTTTCCCCAGGTCCATTCCCCATGTGGAACAGAAGCCAAAGGCACAGAAAAAGGTATTTTCTTGGGTTTCTCTGTTCATTTACAAAATCCAAATTCTGTTTTCTTGCATAGGGGCTGTAAGTAATTTTGACAGAAGCAACTTCCTGCAAATCCTCAAGGAGAGGATCTCTCCCCTGCCAAAAAGACTCAGATTTTTGGTCTCTGTGTTGTCAGAAACCCACACAAACCACATTGCTTCTGTCTTCCTCTTCCTACAAGGGGCCTGTTAAAGCTGAACCTGTAGTTCTCCCCTCCTTCTTCCTGTAATCCCGGTGCCACACAAAGGGCCTCATCACCTCAGCTACTAGACAAAAAGCGCTTTTACTCACCGCCGTTACAGCTCTCCAGCAGCTCTCCTGCGCCGGCATCCTTAGCTCTCCATACAGGCAGCCCCATCCTGAGTGTTTAATTATCGGTTATCTCCAGCGCACAAGCCATTACTACTTTTGCCATGACAATCCCCACCTGAGAATTTTACTTATTTCAGCAACTGATAGGAGAGGGAGGTGTGCATCTCAGAATGATAACTGTGTCGTTTAGTGACATGGTGTTTTTCTTTACTTTTGTGTCTCAGATTGAAGCGTTGTACTAGCCCAGCCTCATACAACATGCCTGTTCCATTAACAGTAAAGTGCCTTGTGTTGGCATAACTTATTCTTAATGAAACAAGTTAACGTTACCTTGTGCATGTTAAGTTTTATATTGATAAGTATATCCAAAGCAGGAAAGCTCTATGAATTAGCTTTACCACTTCTGCCTGTAGGCAAGACCCAGGTCTGCATAAGAATAAATACTGTTTTCTGCTGTGGTCATGGCATGTGAACACAAACGCAATGTTCTTTTGAAAACAAAACATACAATGGATTGTAAATACCTATATATGTCAGAAATTCCACGTTTCTCTGCATGTATATTCAACTGTAACATATACTTCATATATATAGCTACTTATTATCCAAATTCAGGTGAATATATATTTAAAAAATAACATATTTCTCAAAAAGTTTCTAATTTTCACATTTTCATATCAACATATATATAAAAACATTAGGTTCCAGAAGACCCATTATGTAAGTAACTTATATAAGTAATGTAATTGTTGACACACCTAGTACCTGACAACATTTCCTGTTGAATAAAAGAAAGTACTCTGACTCGGAAAGGAAGATTAAAAATAATATATCTAAAAGCTGCAATTCTTCCTCAGAGTCGAGGCTGTTTATTACATGATTTCTCTGATTTTTTTTTTTTTAATACAGTATTGAGGAGCCTTTCCCATAGTAAGAGTCTGTTCGTATTTCTTTGCTGAGCTCCACATGAACACAAATTTCAACAGCATTCAG
This sequence comes from Rhinoptilus africanus, assembly GCA_013400135.1. Lineage (NCBI taxonomy): Eukaryota > Metazoa > Chordata > Aves > Charadriiformes > Glareolidae > Rhinoptilus > Rhinoptilus africanus. The sequence continues at coordinate 293,096 of VXBO01006045.1, read as the reverse complement.
TAATGACGTGGGAGAAAATCTACACGGTTGAAGATTCCTTTGGCTGATGTTATTAAAGGTTACCCAAAGCCCAGCTTCCACCTCTGCTTCCACCTGGTAAGAATAATTCACTAGGCCATCATGTGGCCATTGTAAGATTTAAGATGTCCTTAAATTAATTATTTTCTTGCCTTTAAGTCATTATACTTGTTTTGATAGAATAGTCTTACATAGCTACATTTTGAGACCTGATTTGCTTTTGGAAATGTTTGGGTTTGTTTTTTGGTTTATTTTTTTTTTTTAATAGGTTTGATAGGTTTAAGCAGGACTGTTTCTAAGAAATCATTTCCATATCTACAAGGAAAAGCTTTCAGAATATATTTTCTTGGAAATAACCAACGCGTGCTAGCTAGTGTAAAAATGTGTATCCATATGATTTATTTATTGTGGTTCGATTCGCATTTCCCTGTAATTTGTTGCATACACACTGTTGTGCATTGATTCACACCGCATGATGGGAAGGTGTTCTTCTGGGGAATGCTCCACAGTCGCTATTTCATGGAACAAATATAGGAACCCACTGGGATTCTGCAGTTTGGGGTGAAACCGAGCTATTTTCAGGACTCCTCTGGTGTTAAGTCACTGCCATTTCAAATGGCTGCCAAGCCCCCAGCAGTGGGGTGAACGTGGTGGAGCTCCACAGTGGAGTGTCTTGAGACGGGCTTTGAAAGAGACACGGTGGCGGTGTACCAATACTGGCAGAAAAGGAGAAGGTGGAGATGGAGTAATTCCCATGCCTGGTTGGGATGAAGACTAATTATGTTGGGAATTCAGGATGGTAAAGCTTGCAAAGCATCTGTACGGACTGCAGTCTGAATATTCATCAACAAAACGCCAATACAGCAGCACCTCTGTGTGTGGCCATGTGTAACCATTAGTGACAGCAATCCAGTTGGCTCTCTGCTCACTGGATTGATGCTGGTCCACCAGTGTGTGCTAGAAATACGTGTTATGTGTGTTGTTTCAGTGTGCTGGTACTGAGAAAATACTTCAAGATTTGGAATGTTTGTGATCCTGAGCTGTGCTGGAAGCAGTGGTTGGACACATGTGCCTGTATTTCAGACTGAAAGTCAGGTTTCAGAAGTAGAAAAAAAAAAAAGATATTTTTTCAAGCTTCTGCAAAGCCTCTTTGATTACTATGGAAAGTTCACAGATATTAATGCAGAATGAGATACAATAGTTGATGACAGGGTTTTTAGAAATTCAGCCTTATTTACTGCAACAAAAATAAGAATTGCTCCCCAGACTGCAATGGATGTTAATGATGTGTCCATTCCTTTTGTCACTCTGGGAGAGTCAGACATCTTTCTGCTTCTCTGGGTAATGATGCCTTTTACTGGGCAAATGTGTTGGAGAAAGGAACTGTATGACCGTTCTGAGTAACTGTAGAATAATAATGAAGGGCTTTGTTGGGAAATTGAAGGGCAGGTGGAGGAGCCTTACAAACTCTGATCAATATTTGCTGCAAGTAGCAGATGTTCACCATGTCTTGTTCAAAATCCATGAGAGAAGGAGGACGTGTCCATGCTCCTCAGAGAAACAGGATGAGGGATTTGTCCTGCTCTTAAATGAGAGAATATAGTGGTGAAAAATGAATGTAGTGTAGCCAAAGATATGAAAGAGATGTATCTTTGTTAATGTTTTTGTATTATTAGGGGAAAATGAGAACTTTAGTGGGATGCCTTAGCCAATCTTTTTATTAAAATCTTTACTTACTAAGCATAACTCTTGCACAGCGCATCTTGTGCTGCAGGGGAGCTCCAAGTAGCTACCACTACTCTTGTTAACCTGAGGGGGCACTTGAGGTACTACTATGAGCGAAACATCGTAGTATTCTTCAGAGGTCTGTTTCCTTCCGCACAGTTTCCAGCACATTTTCCTGTATGTTGTTTTCCTTGTCCCAAGCTCCTCTGAATCTAGACACTCGTGTGAAAGATAACACAAGTTGTTCCACGAATCCTTCCAGGTCTTTTTTTGCCTTCTGGCTCCTGTGCTGAAATCCATTCACAGAAGCCTTGGACTTCTCCTTCCTATACTCTTTTCTTTTTTGAAACATTTTTCGTGCATCAAGCAGCTTGCAAGGCTCATGCTCCTCATCATAATGGTGCCTCAGTTGCCGGAGACAAATTGCAAATATTTGTCATTTCTGCACTGAACTCGGTGCCAATGATAATTGGGGTTTTTTTGGTTGTTTTTTTTTTTTTTTCTCGATTTTGGAATGTCATTCCCATCTGCTTTTCCAATCTGGGCTTCCCTAGGAAGTGGTTGTTCCCAGGGAACCCAGTGGTGTGTAACAAAATAAGATGCCTCCTACTCTACATCTCCTTTCTGTAGAAATCCTGTGCTGGTGTTGGAATGTGAAGGAGGAAGAAGGTACTGGGCTAGTGAGAGGTGAATAGTAACAGGATTCAAGTTTGGGGTTCTGCATGCACCTCTGTAGCGATGTTACCCTGAAGTGTGTGTCCAAGAGACGAGAAAAAGTCTTACCAGAAAAGGCAATGGATCAATCAGAATGATATGTGGCATTGCATAGAAGAGTACTGAAATATATTCAGTTGCAGGAAAGAGAGAGACCATGCAGACAAGCAACCAGGAAGGGTGCACTGCTTTGCTCTGTGCGTAGTAAAATGCAGTGCAGTGTTTGCCTTAAGATCTCCTCTAACACGCACAGTCTAGTGCATCATGTGCACTAAAAGGGAACAGACTTTAGAGCAATTGGCCTGGATCCAAGATTTTTTTTTTTATATTGCTAAAGATTTGATTTGAAGTGTCTTGTAATCTCAGCATTTTGAAATGTTTAATTTTGGTAATTCATCTCATAAAATGTGAAAGGAGCTAAAGAGTGCTGAACAAACTCTGAGCCAAAGTATATTCGCTATTGCTTTTTTCCTGCATCCGCTCTTGCAATAAATATGCCTGCCCTGCAATCTGTATTCCCTTTAACTCATGCGGTGCTGCCACCTTATTTGAGTGGCAGGAAGAGTAGCGGCGAGCCCAGACGCGTAGTCAAGCAGTGCAAGGTGGGGACAGAAGACTGGGTTCTCGTTTGTGGAGCACCACAATGACCACACTAGGGAAGGTTGGTGCCAAACAGATGGAAAGAGGCTGATGGTTCATACAGTTCATTTCCACCACTGGTGACGGCGTCCAGATACTACCTGGTTTAGAAATGCAGAGCTACAATATAATAGAGGACACGACAGCAGTATTTCCCTCTGCACCCTTTTCAAGCTGACCGTCCCTCTGGATTTCAGACAGCATTTTTGTAGCCTCAGTCTTTGCATTTCAGTTTAGTGGTTTGAAAAAAACCCAACTAGCTGTACAACTCCCTGTTTGAAGATACACAATTTGACAACTGTGGTAAATCACCTGGGTACATCGCAATACTGGGGCTCAGCAGTGACTTCCCATGGATAAATCTTTCACAGCTCATCCTATTCTAGATGTCCTGGATGTCCTGTTCACATCCCTTGTGCTCTTGCAGACCAGCCAGCATTATTTTGCTTTATGGTGGCACTGGTCTATTTCTCAGGAATGTCTCTCTTGCTGTCAGTTTGGCCAATACTTGCAAATGCTAATATTTGAGGCAGTGTCTTAGAGTTGGGGCTGGACGTACTACACACACCCATGAGACAACATCAGGGGAGCAAAAGAGGTGCTGCTCCTAAAAAAACTGCGTGAATCTGGGGACAAACACACACCGGAATTACAAAGGAAGCCATCAGCGTGCAGCTGGAGTGATAACATACCCAACCCAGATGATTTTGTAACAGAAGAGGGCACTCAGAGGACAGATAGCAAATAAACCGTATAACATTATACAATGAGGGAAAATCATTCAAGAAAGGACAGAATCTTCTCATGAGCTTGATGCAGCTCATAGCTGAAGGCCGTGGGCTGGTGAGCCTGGGTTTCATTCATGCAAAAATAAAGCCCAGTCACTTTAAAACGATCTGTGTGAACACACTCAAGCCAACTCATCTGAAATATTTGAAGTACAATCCCTGTGTAGACAGGACTTCATCATGTTCTTTGTTATTGTTTTCAGGAAGTCCTCACCTGCGCTTTAAAGTGCAACATACATTATGAGAGAAAATGATTGCTCATTATTGTTATATTCCTTAATTGCCTTCTATATTAGTGTGTTCAAAGGAATGCATTTTTTTCTCTTCTGCCCTTCTCTGCCTGCATCTGACAGCACTCAGCATTTTCCACAGAGCTCAAAATTGCTCACATTCTTATGAAAACGCCTCAGCCGTATGGGATTTGCTGAAAGGAAATAAAAAGTGCACGACGTGAGAAAATGCAATACTTGATCCTGCGTATTGGTTCCACGGTGGCCGTATAAACAGGAACTGTTAGTTACAAGAATTTCCACTGACTCTGTCGGCGCTGGAGCTGGTGTTCTGCCTAGGCCAGGTGTGACGGGAGCTCACCTGTCAAGAAACTGTGACGTTGCCTTAAAGGGCTGGGGTGAACTTTGACGCTTGTAAATATATTGCACCAGCCAAACTCCAGCTGCAACCTTGCAGTTTCACAGGCAGATCTACTTCCTTTTGCCAAAGGAATGTGAGCTACTACAGATAGTTTTATGATACATAAATAATGCTGATAGAGAGACAAGCCTGAAATTAGGTAGGTTAGATAGGCAAAATAATAGATTAAATAGGAAAGTCGAAGCATTTGTTAATCAGAAATATGAGTATGTTCCTTAAGGAGCTGCAGGAGCCCGACTGTAATGATGACAAATGAGAGGTCCCAGAATAATAAGATCAGTCTTGCATACAGGCAGCAGCGTAAGTGAGGCTCTGTATGACATAGATGCGCTTGTTGTACAGAGAAATTGGGCCCTTATATTCTGATAGAGAACGTTCCCTCTTCTTAACAGCCTGTGCTTGACAGGCTGATAGAGCAAAGGTTGTGCCTTGTGCTGCTCCGGTCTCTTTTCCCTTCTGCTCCAACCTCCCTCCAGTGCCCTGCTGCATGGTGGGGCCAGGCTGAGAGCCGTGGAGGGCAGGGATCTTATCCCAGGGGAGCAGAGACCAAGCTGGTATCCGGATCCTATTGTAGAGGTTAACCAAGACATGTAAAAGATGGTAGATACTTTTCTATCTTAATAGATATTTTTTATTCTTTCATATGCATTTTAAAATTTTACTGTGTTTTCCCCTGCAGTGTTTTAAAATAATCGGTGCGTTACTTCATTAATAGGAGCATTTCCTGCTAACAGACCAGATGTAGAATCAAAGCCCTGGGTAGACCCTAGTTTGTTTTACTACCAATAATCTAGCACTTGGGTGTTTTTAAGGAATGATAAATTGCCTCTGATTCTTAGGTTATTTTAAACTGTAGCCAGTCAGCCTCTGATAGGAGCCATATTTTGCTAAACCATATAAATCACGTGCTGATTTTTACTTTAACTTACTTTCATTTTGTTATCTTCTCCTTAATCTCTTTATATCGGTATCACATCTGGGCAACCAAACTGAATTTTTGCATGGGGAGCTTCAGAACAGATGTGCCACCAGCACTTCCACTGCTAGCGTATTGTGTCACACTTGTCTGAAGTGCTTATAATTTTTTTTATGCAAAATCACTGTATGCTGGGCCTTAAAATGTACTGCACAGCTGCTGGATTGACATGGGGAGAAGGAACGATATGCTGAGGTTTTTGTGTGGTTTTAGTCTATGCCTAGCAGTATGTCTTCTAACCAATAAATAAACCAGCACAATCTCTAAAAGCCACAACTTTCAAAACTTTTAGGTGTTTATATTTGCCCAGGATCCCATGCAGGTAGCCTGATTTCCAAAACAGGTGAGCATTTGCAGCTCTTCCTGAAGTCAATAAAAAATCATCTTCTCTGAAATACAGTTTCATTCTGCAAGTTTCCCACACAAGATTGCCACGTTGAATATTAGACCTACACAGTGGAAAATACTGGGTACAGCGTTATGATACCAAAAAAAAAAAAAAAAAAAGGTGGGCACCCACCAGGTTCTACCAAATGTATCCAGAATCTTCCATGTTTAATCTCTTGGGTGTATTATGCTGGAATAAATTTTGAAAAGACTTCAGGGAAAGCTATGACTAAGGAGAATAGTAGGTAATGAAGAATCTCCTGAGAGAAGAGAGTAGGGAACATACTGTGGAGTAAGATACACAGGGTGATGCCGAGGAGTAGGTTCTGCCATAAGCGTGTGGACAGCTTCATTGTGCTTCAGAGGCAACCCATTCATTCAACCGATATGGTGGGCCATCATGTTCTTCATTCTCCAGTGCAGAAACAGCAGAGTAAAAGCGCTAAGATTAGGTGGGCAGCCAGCTTCTTTCCACTTGGGTGAAAAGGCTTTGCCAAAATCAGGGATGAGAGGGAAGAGAGTTGTTTGTTGCTTGCTCTTTCACTCCTCTTTGCAGATAGGAATCTAGACACTGGACTTTCCTCCTTCTGAGTAATATATACCTTTCCTCATTCTTCTGAGCAGTATATACCTTGACTCATTGCAAGCCTACTTCAAAGGCACAGAAATCAGAGGGAGCACTCTCAGACCTTTTCTCACTAGAGTGAAGTCATACGTTCTCACCTCAGGACAGGTAAACAGTAAGTTGTCTCAGCTGAGATCTTAGTAAAGACATGGGAGTTATTTTCTCATCTTCAAGATCTAGTTAAAATCCAAGCTTATCTCAATTTATTAATGTAAGTGAAAATAACCCTGTGAATTTTATTTAAAAGTAGTTGAATAGGTACAGTATCTATTTATTGAGGTACAACTATTTTCATGAAAAGTAAAACAGCAAAAACAAAGAGCGCAGGTCTCAAAACCTAAAGTAAAATTGCTGGAAGAGTAACAATAGTTCTGTTGTACTCCTATACAAAGCAGAACGTGATGGCCTAATTGAGTCTTTTTAGGCATGGCTTTCTAATTGTTGATGTGACTGAACAATCAAACCTGTAAAAGGCACTTGGATAATATTCTAAGCAGTGTAATTCCTTAATAAAACTTAGCTATCATACAGCATTCACTTTTAATTAGTACCTTTCATGTCAGATAACTGAGGAATTAAGAGGATAAATAGAGCCACCTTAGGTTTTCATGGCTCATCTGCATCTTGTGTAGACCTTTGAAGTTTAGTAGCACATTGTATCCTCCTTACATTCAAATAAAACAGCTCTGCAAGTCATGAACCAACCAGTTCATGAAAGAAGTCTCAAAAAAACTCAGCATACAAAAGTTCAGAAGGATGGTGGCTCTAAGCTCTCTTTTTAGGAAGTGCTCCAGTACTTAAGCTTTCACACCTGTGAAATTCAAGCAGTTGTTTTAAATAAAAGCTCTAAAAGTAAGCCCTGGCAGCTCGGTCTACAGAGGGTTGGCAACTGCTGTAGAGCAGATTGACAGCACAATTAATACCTGTGAGGTGTGCCCCACTGGGAAAAAGCTGAGCTTGGGCAGTTTCTTCATGTCACAGCATGTGACAAAAGGTTACCAGAAGGGTGATTAGTCCTGTCCTACCACAGCAGTCCTTCTGTCAATTGGCTCTAGCAATGGCAGCCAGGTTTCCATTCAAGAACTTCTTACTATGATGTAAGAAGTGGCTGATTTCTTGGCTGACTCCAGCCATGATTTGGATGACAGACGGACGTGGGCAGAGAAGTATCACATCGGTAAGAACATACACTGTCCTGGGTGATACTAGCTATGTGTGTACTTACCATCCACTTATTTTTTTCCCCTTAAGTTTAAATATCAACAATTAATACCATCCCCTTAACTTTCTCTAAGTCTGTGTTCACACAGTATTTAAAGAGGAGGTAAGTTCTTCCTGAGCAGGGAGTCCTAGCAATGCGGAAGGCTGTTAGCTCTAGCAGGAGACAAACTCCTCAGAAAGCTCTTTTTCTGGTGTTATGGGTGGAAGTCAGTGTGAGGTAAGACTTGGAGTTGGATCATTATTTTGTGGAGCCAGGAACAGAGGGAAGAGACACAGAACTTTCAGACAAGAAATCAGTTTATTGAGAGCACTAGGGCTATGTTACTCACTGATTTATCTGAGTAGGCAAACAAAACAGACAGTATTAAAAGAGTGGCTCTCATCAATAAAAATATAAACGTGTTTTTGTTTTTGCTGAGATCAGAAAAAAAAAATCCACCCTTAGAGTACAGATTGCCTTAGTTTGTAATATCAAGAAGAAAAAAAGGTTATAGCTGGTCAGGTTGACAGAGCCGGTGGAAGTGGTGTCCCCTTTCACCTATGGCTCAGGCTTTCAAGAACTCTCCAAAGTAGTAGACACTTAAGGTACATTTCTTTGCGATTTAGGCAGAAAGTGAGTTAGTATTTGAGTCTCACATTACTTGAGCAAGAGCTCTAGGCAGTTGAGGGCTTTGGGTTGTGCTTCCCTCAATTATTCTGGTTGATGCTGCTTTTGTCAAAAAGACTTAATCACTGAGACAAATTGCAGGAGAAATATTCTTTACCTGGTGGTCACATTAGTCTTTTGAATGGTGGGATTATCTCTGCCCCATTCCCTGTCAGGTTCCAGTTCCATATCTGGTGAAAGTTTAATTATTTTTGCAAAATGAAGTGGCACTAATGAGAGATTGAGAGCATATAATGCCAAAGTCCCCTCCAACCTTTATGGGAGGTAGGAAATGGATGTTAAGCTGGTGGGGGGCAGAACTTAGCAAGCTTCTCACAACCTGAACAAGTGATCTGAACTCCTCCAGTGAAAAGGCAGGCATTAATCTTTCCTGTAATGCTGTATGGACCTCACCTCAAAATTAACGCTAGAATTTCTGAGAAGTTCTGGGAAATCACACTTTGAAACACGTTTACCATCTGACAGTATAAAACAATGTCAAACTAAGCCACCAAAAAGACACAATCAAATCTTCATTAAAAATAAGGCCACCTCATTTTTAGGGGTTTCTCATAGCTTAGTGTCCTTGTATATAGTCTAAATATACCTGCAAGCAAACATTTCCCTTAGTGTCTCGGAATGAGTCAGTGCCTCAAGCTTCTCCTGGGATGGACCTCACCGCAACTTCTTGTTTCTGCAGACAGGCTGTGCATTAAATAAGACTGAGAGTGATGCATAAGAAACACAAAATTATATTGTTAATAGGCAGATGCCCAGGAATGCAGCTGAGTGATACATTCTGAGTGTTACTTCTAAGCAAATATTTTTGTTTGTAAAGAGATAGCACAAGATGTAAAGCTATCCTGAGATCATCGTCATAATTCACTGCTGTCTACTTAAAGAGAACTGGTATGACCCTTTATGCAGATACCAACCATAACAATGAATGTAGGTCTTCACCTTTGACTTTCTGTTCTTCAAATCAGTATTTCTTGTATGCATGCTTTCAATAGGCTATTAACTTTGGAGTGAACTATTCTCCTAAGTATGCTTCATTATAATTCCACTAAAGTTAATTTACAATAGTAGTAGTTTTGGCTTGCGGAAGGACCTAAAGGATTAGCATTCCACCACGTTGGACATTACAGACACACACAATTAACTCTGAGAATTTTGTCTCCTCCATTGGTTAAGTCTCATTTCATCTGAGAGTTCAGATTAGCTGACCAGGTGTTTTTCAGCACTATGTTTCAAAGACAGAGATTTAGCTTTGTCTGATTTTGAACAGGAATATTCTTGGATGATGAGGGAAAGTAATTTTGACCATCTGACACCATCTAGAAGAAAGGTATGAGAGTCACACGTGCCAAGCAGCTCAGAAACCTGAACGTAAGATAAAGGCTTTCCACTATTTTACTCTTAAGCACCCAAGCAACTGAATGAGCACAAGCCATAAACTCCAGCCTTGATCACTCAAGCACATAATATAGTTTAGTGCTCCAATGTCTAAAGTGTCACCTTGGTAGGAGTTATTGAACATGTGGTCTCAACATTTGTGCCATTAATTGTGAACAGCTAATATTCCTTCTTGTTGTCCTTCTGCAGCACAGTTAGAACCAAATAAGGCAGGAGGAGACTTTAATAGACATGTGACTTCCAGTGAAATATTTTGACACCAGAGCCAATTAATACAGTTGCCTGTTCCAGAAATTGGATTTGTTCAGTCCACATCCTTCAGATTCTTGCTCATGAAGATAATTCTCCCTGATACTCAGGAAACTTCAACAAAACAAAAATGGACTGGAGCAGAAAGCAAATCCTTTCTTACGGTACGTATTCATCAGGCCAGGGAAAGTATTTCAGTAACTGACTGTCAGAAGTGCACCAGCTAAATTCTGCACACATCTTTGGTGTGCAGGAGCTTCTTGTCTTGTACCCAGAGAACTCCAAAGAAGTGGACAGTGCTGGGAAGATAATTAACAGTACTGTAGCGTAACTTGTGAAACAATTTTACATGGCAGTAGAGATGGCATTGTGAGGTGCCATTTTTCCTGAGTCTTCTATCAAAATCACTCAGTTTGTCAGTATAAGTAATTATTTCTCAATTTGAATCAGATTGACTGTCAAGACGCTTCCTCTCCCATCTCCTGTATTATATCCACTTACAGAAACCCTGTGCTTCACATTATTAGCAAAGACATTTTTGTGCAACTTTACACACCTTCAGTGATGCCCAAGTGACCCCATTACACTTGTGTAGCTTTACACCTATTCCAACACATCCATTCTCTGACAGCAACCCAAAAGGATGCAATAAGTGCATCATTCAGTCTGCAGGATATATACAACATACTTCGGAAAGAGCTCAGCATGAATTTCAGGACGAAGCCTGAATTTGTGGGACTGGCAACTAGCAAAAACATCAACCATCTGTAAATCTGAATCGGAAATCACTGAACAGAATGAATATCAATAAAGCAGTTGATGTGCCAACACTTCTAACTTACTATATCAAATATCTCTACTTTGCTTGTACTTTGTCTTTCCATCATTTCCCTGGTTGTATGTTTCTCCACCTCTTGTTGTCAATTACTAGCAGCTACATCATTACAATAATCAGATTATCTCCTAGCCTAGTAACTGCCTCGTTCCCTTCAGAAGCTGAATGGAGAAATTATTACAAAAAAGAAAAGCCATTCTTCATTCTGGGATAGAGAAGAAAGAATAACAAGATAGATAGCTCTAAAGGCCCCAAAGCAGGAATTAGGAAAGAATTAACTCAGAATACTTCACATGCCCAAGAACAGTATTTTCATTTTACCCTGAAGACTGAACAGGGATCATAAAGAACCAATTGTCAAGCAGGAAAATTACTGATACTGTTTATCAAGGCATTCATTTCTGGTCAGGTGCCAACAGCCAGTAATTGTCCTCACCTACACTGGGAGGGCAGCACTCACCGTTGTTCCCTGCTCCCAGACCTGAGGAAGGTATTCATATAACTTTGAGAACATTTAGCTCTTTGTTGCTTGGACTAGATAAACCACTTACTCAAGCTAGTAACAACCTCACGCAGTTTCTCTGATGAGCTTAGATACCATGGTGACAGTAGAAATATCTAGGATGGAAGACAGACAAATGACAAAGTTATTTTGTTGAGAATCACCGCAAGGAAAGGTCATAGACTTTCCTCTCAAATTTAATGCCGAGCTAACTACCTCAATGTATAAAACACACTTTTTGCAACAATGACATCATTATAGCCAGCTAAGAAGTTTTCAGGAAAATTAGTATAGTAAGAGAATTTAGAGTTTTCTACTCATCCAACTTAACGTAACCCAAAAAGACATTCTTGTTCTTTGTTCAATTGGGGCCAGACTAAAGATCCAGTCAATCGGCATTCCAGGCCTGCTGTGAAACGTTATACCCATTTTTACAGACCAGTAAGCTGAGATGCACAAACGGAGTTAGTGTCAGTCAAAATAAGAGCTCAAGGAAGTTTTATGCTCTAATCAGTAGCCAGAAATACCTTTGACATTTTGGGTGAAGAGGCATATTTCACAATGTAAAGACTGGTCTATTTATGTAGATGCACATCTACAAGGCATCTTTTTCAGCTGTAGTGCGGAAAAGCCTTTTAATTTTCATTTTACTCCATCGTGCAGGCTGTGATCACAGTGACACTGAAGACTAAAGATAGGAAATTAAGCATGGCCTCTTAGGCATTTGAATAATACTTTTTTATTGATAATAATCATTCTTCCAGATCATAATAAAGGCTAAAGAAAAATAAATTATATCATCATTATTGTTATCTTCATATCTTGATGTGTGATTTGGCTATGAACCACAGTGACTAAATTTAGTATTATTAAAATTTAGAATGTTACACCTGTAGTACATCACAAACCACACAGAAGTTCCAGTCAAAGAGCAGGTTGCCATCGTGCAGCAGATTTTATTTATTACTAGTAGTTATTTCCACCAACAGAAAATAGCATCTCTTACACGACGATCTCTCACCACACAAGCAGAATTCTCTGCCTCATAGGTGATCTGGGACCTCCTTTCCCTGGAATCCAGAGGAATTAACATCCATCCCAGGTATTTAGTGTCAGCCTACTTTTGGTACTTCACAGATTTCTGTCTAGTAATTAAGGATGAAAGAAGGCAGCGTCCCTCCCTGAACCAGCTGTATTGGAGAACTTGCTGAGACCTATTGTTAGGAAGAGGAATGAGGTATTCTTTCCCTATAGTGACTTGGCAAAAATAGTCTACCAAACCAGCCAGTGATCCTGAGTAAACAATAAGATCCTAAATTAAAGGACAGCAAATAAAGTGAGAATAAGCAAAGAATTACTATTCATGGACTTGCCTACTCATCAAAGCACGGATGGATGTAGTTATGCCAATATAAATATGTGCAGAATGTATGGTATGGTGTATCTAGATACCATCCATACTAGGAGCTGTACTGTCACAACTATTTTGCATTAAAATATCACATTGCTGACAGAGAAAGCGTATCATAAATGCTGTGCAGCTGGAGCTAAATGTGGTGTTTTTCTTCTGAAGTTCAGCTGCCCAATGACCTACCCCATGCCATCCACTCTTTTCAGGTTTTTTTTTGCCTTAGTGTTGCTATGTGACCACTGGCCAATTGGCAAGGAGAGGAAAGAATTATCTGGAAATTTAAAGTATTAAATCTGCAGTGGTTAGAAAGGATTTTTTCCTCCAACAGAGATTAAAAAAAGTGTGTGCAATCTGGCTGCATCTGAATGCCAAAAGAAATATGACAGCTCTTAATGCTTGGGAAAGGCTTTTTTTAAAAAATGGATTAATTTATTTATTTCTCTCTCTGTCTCTCTCTCTCTCTCTTTTTTTTTTTTTAAAAAAAAGGCTTTCTTAAGGAAACAAGGTTTAGGAAATCACACTCTGTCTGCCAAACTTTTTCAGTAACTTTTGAACCTGTTGCAATTCCTGAACCAATTCCAACCTAATCTGATCAAGGGCTAAAGGGGTCAAAAATTTATGTCCTCACAAACTTTGTGAGAATCAGGGAATGTATAAAGGAAAAAAAATCAAAATTAGGATCTCTGTGGTTGGACAGGCTGAAGCAAACCCTCTAGTTATCCATTACGTTTGCCATGGCCAGGCGATCAGCACATGCATCTCTAAATTTATCATGATACCTGCCTTTCGTAGTCATGGGTCTTGGGGTGGCACATGGGGAGCGTAGGAGCAGAGCTGTGGCTTCGCAGTGATGGGTACACAAGAGAAGATACAGGAATGCCATACTCGGGTACTGATGCTGCTTTAGTTCTGCTGCTTATGGAATAACTTATTTTCTACTTTCACCACTTGCCTGGCACTCCTCCTTTCCTAAAATAAAATAAATAATTCCCTGTCTATCATTCTCATTGCAATACGTCTGTTCTGGTTCATGGCTAAGTCTAGGAAAAGGGAAACTCAAGGAAATCTGAGCTAGGCCAAATTATTGAGAACAGATTTGAACTCTGAGAGGAGCTGTTCTTAAAGGACAGAGTCCCCTCCCTCCCCCCTTTTAAAATTTCCTTTTCTCTCTCCTCTTTCTCTTCTGACTAATCCTTATGAAACTGTTTTTCTGGTTTCTCTCTCTTTTTTCTTATAGCTGCCTTGCCAGTTCACTCTCACCCCGGGACCGCTGCTCTCTCTGTATTGCCCCCTCTGCCATCCTATTATAGGGAAGATCTAGAGAAGCAAAGACAGTTATTTTGCCAATTTCCTATGGGTCTAGTTCATTGGACGTGGTTTTGCAACTGTGAAATATTGTTTTATTAAAGTTCAAGAGGGGAAACTATTGGCACTAAAAATGAATACATACTTTTGGCGGAACCTTTTATCTTACAGGTAATAGAGAAGGGAATTTCTGGGGAAGACTTGATTACTGCTGGGGCAGAGGGTGGTAAATTGACTTCAGATATGGGATACTTCTAACATACTAATACTTGTTACTTAGCTCCAGATATGTACACGTACAAATGCCCTTTTTGCTTTCTTTTCTTTATTCCTGGTACTTCTTTCTAGCACATACTTTGTGCAGCTTTCCTCACAGGATAACCCCTGCCAGGGCTGCTTTTTTTTCCTCTATAAAAGATTGTAAAACCTAGTTCACCACTTGAAGCCCAAGAAACATGAGTTTTAAATGCCACACACCTGCTAACAAAGTTGAACTAAAATAATCAGTTTACTGGGTTTAAGTGAACAGCGCTGTTTTAATTATCTGCATTTTAAATAGGGATCATCCGTCACTGAAACATTTACAAATGACTTATTTTTTCGAAGCCTTCAACCTGAAACCACAGTGACTGTTCTGGTTTTGGAAAAAAAAAAAAACCAAACCAAAGTAGCAGCACTTCTGTGGTTTTTTTTCATTGAAAAAAATAATTTGAAAACGTTCTCATAACTCGACCTCCCGGTGCAGCGTCTGCCTTTCAGCAGGCCTTTTGCCTTATTGAATGAATAGGGCTGATGGGGCAGGGCTGGGAAGGGCAGACTCCCTTCAGGAGGGTGTGGAAAAGGGAAGGGGCAGGAGAAAGGCCGCCTGACCCTGCCGCTCTCCCTTTCCCCCGGCCACCTCGGAAACGTTTGAACGCCAACACGAAGCCGCCCGACACCGTGAATGATTAACCTCCAACTTAGACCAGCAAAAGCCAAACACGCCGCCACAGCCCCGGCCGGGGGCTCCGCGCCCCTCCGCGCCTACACCTCCCGTCAGCCCGCGGCGCAGGGCCCCGCTCCGGCCTGCCCCGGCCCTTGCCCCCTGAGGGCGACGCCGCCGCAACCGCCATTTGTTAACTTTGCCACCTGGGCTGCCCCAAGCCGGAAAGAGGGAAGGAGCCGTAGGACCCCCTCTCTGTCCTCTGGCGGGACACTGCCTCTCGGGAGGCGCGGCGGCGGGCAGACCGGGGTGCTCTCGGGGCCTTCCTCGGGCGGCGGCGCCGCCATCGCGCCTCCCTCTCTCCAAGATGGCAGCGCCGTTGGCGGTAAATTCGGGTAAGAGGAATCTGAGTGTGGGGCTGTGGCTGCTGCTCCTCCTTCTTCACGGCGGTGCCGCTCGCCGCCATCCCCGCAGCCCGCCCACCAGCAGGTCGGGGGGCGCCGGCCCGCGCCTCTCGTCAGAGCCCGCGGAGCCGGGGGCGGCGGCACTGGGAAGGCCGGGCGTGAGGAGGCGGCGCGGCGCGGCGCGGCCCGGGCGGGCGGCGGGTTGTGGGGGCCGTGGTGGTGCTGGCAGGCGGTGGGGAGAGCGGCCTCCGTGCGGGCCTCCTGCCGTGCGGGGGCGCCCGGGGCGCTCAGGCCGCTCGGAGGTGATGGAGGTGCGGGGTCAGAGCTGCTGCTGTGCCCGGCCCGTCCGGGCAAGGAGCGCATGGAGCTGGCGGCGTGAGGGCAGCGAAGGCCACGGTGGTTTGAGAGGACTGCGTTAGCTCAGTGCGTGTGTGATGAAGCATCGCTTCTGTGTTGTGCTCCTCTCTTAGTGCTGTGCGCGATAAAAGACGAAAAAGAAATACGTCCTGAATTTTGCCCTGTTCTGCAGAAGAAGTCTGGAAATGTTGAGCTGGTTTGTCTTGCACTGAGTGTTGCTGGGATTAGGAGCATCAGGATCATCCGTGGTCCTTTCAGGGCCTGTCACAAGGAGCTGTTTTGGGTTACTAAGGCAGCACTTACCCACTTTAATTGGGGAATAAATCTAATACAAAAGGAAATAACTAGATAATCAGAGAATAACTTAGCAAGTCATCTGGTTCAACACTCCTCCTGTTCCTCCCCCTTACAGCAAGGTCAGCTCAATCAGGTGGCTCAGGGCCTTATCTGAACTAGTTTTGAATACTTATCAGGGTGAAAATCCTGCCAGAGGCCTCTGAGCCTCTGTTCCAGTGTGTGACCACCCTCATGGGATGTGTGGTTTTGTTGTGTTTTTTTTTTTTTCTTTCACAGACAATCATAGATTTCTTTCATAGACAATCATCTTTCCTGATGGCTAATTGGAAGTTTTGGTATTGCAACTTGTGTCGGTTGCTGCTCATCTTCTCCTGGGGTACCTCTGTCTCTCTTTTCTGTCAACAGTGCCATTCAGTAGTTGAAGACAACAAAGCTCCCATCCCTCTTTATCTTTCTTTTCTTAAGACTGAACAAGGTCCATTCCTTCAGCCTCTCCTCATTGATCCTGTTCTCAAGCTCCCTATTTCAGCGTCTTGCTCTGGGGACCCCAAAGCTTGACACACTACTGGAGTGAAAGACTCTCGGAGATGTCTAAATAATCGCTTCCCTACACCTGCTGGCTGCAACTCTGCTAATACAGCCTGCCTTTGCTGTGAGCATGTGCTGCTGACCAGTGTTCAGCTTCCCATCTACCAGGACACTTGAGTGTTTTTCTGTAAAGCTGCTTTCTAGCCACTTGGTCCCCAGCCTGCACTGTTGCATGGAGTTATTCTGACTTGGGTGCAAGACGTTGTGTTTGTGGTTGTTGAGCTTTATTAGGTTAATACAGAGAGAATGGAGACCCTGTGAGAAGCAGTTGTGACTAAAATACGGGCATGGCCAAAAAGTCTGTAACTAAAGTGGTGTATGTCATAGTGACTAGTTAATAAAATGAAAAGCTCCGTTCCTGTGTCAAGCAAGGAGTAAATTTTACAGAGAAGATACTTTGATCTAATGGAATCAGTTACATCCCTGCCCCCTCACAGAAAAGCAGTAGTGAAGCAAAGGCCTTCATGTGACTTTGTTAAAGTGAAAACTGGAATAGTTCAAATGAGGCTACACTTCAGTGTATAAATTGCATGGCAAGAGATTCTATAGCCTTGTGATTAAAAAAAAAAAGTTTTGCACCTAAAAGATGAGCTAAAAAGTAAAGCAGTTGTGGTAGTAGAACTAATGAAGATTTTACCTTAAGTTATAGTATATTGTTTGTGGGGACAGACATAGTGTGGTTAAGTCTATAGCTTGGCAAAAAGTTCAAGTTTAACTGCTGTTGTTGCCAAAAGAAGCAACTCTGCCTTTCCTTCCTTGCTGTTCCTGATGGGATGGTCAGCCTTTCTAAAGCTGTAATAACAATAGGAGTAACCTAAGTGGTGACAAAATCAGCACGATTGCTGAAGTCCAACCTTTTTTCCATCCCAGTTGCGTGTTCCTTTCTCTGCAGTGTTCCATCTTTGTGCTAGCATAGCTTGTGCCATCACAGAGCAGACTGGGTTGTAGATGTGATCCTGCTGAAAAAAACCCCTTTTTTGGATTAGTTTTCATTTTGAAAAGTTAGATGCTTTATTTGTTTTAATGCCTTACAGTACATATATTTGGGCTGATGCAAAGCAATTGTGTTGTAGGGACGAGAGCAAAGAAATGGGCCAGGGAAATAGTGGAACAGCTTTAGGCAAGCACTGTGGATTGCTGCTGGTGTTTATTTGATTTGGTAATTTCATAAGAGTGAAAAAACTGTTTAGAGTGGAAGTAAATCTCTGAACTCTGAAGTTATGTGAGAGACAGTTATCAGTCTGGAGTGTGAAATTACTTGTCCAATAGTACCTATTTTTAATGCGTCTGTTTAGGCGGGGGTAACATGAGGTGATTAAAACACACTGATGTTTAAAAAGGATGGAGGATTTGTCCTTTTTACAGGCCGTCCTCTCAGATACTACAGCTCTACTGACACTGCTAATTGCATTGTAAAGGACAGCATGTGAGACAGTAGTTTTTGTTAGTGCTGAGTTTGGGGTGCGAGGGTTTGTTTTGTTTTTATTCTTGTTTTATGTGGTTTCTCCCTTTGCAGCAGAAGAAAACTGACAAAGTTTTGGGTGGTTTATTGCTGCTTCCAGGGCAGCTTAGGTACTAGTAAAACTGACCAAAACCAGGGGTCTCGGTCTCTGGGACCTGCTCTTGTCTCCGTGCTCACTTGCTACACTTCAACTTGGCTTATGCTGCCTTATTATTCAGGGCATCCACGTAGCGTTTTGCATTGCTTTGAGGTGGTGTCTTGATTATATGAAAGAGAGGGGCATCTTCACATCAGACGAGCTACCTTTTGCTTCCTGTCTTAATGTAAGCAGCCTGGTCAAGACAAGCTGCAGATGTATTTAACTTTGCACCTGTGCAGTGTTAACCTTGAAGGGACAGAGCTGGCTAGAACAAGCTGCATGAAGATAAAATGTTGCCTCTGCACTTGATTTTTATACCACAGTATTAACTTGTATATTAAAAAGAAAGGAGAGAGGGGGCAGTTAAGCAAATTTGGTGTGAAATGTTAGTGTTTTTGTATATAGGCTAACCTGCAAGGCATAGTTCCATTTTATCGTTTCTCCAGAAACAGTGACTTTCAGAGGTTTCTGCCTTTCACTACCCCCTTGTTCTTTCCCTCTGCACTTCAGGTATTGCTCTTTCAGTTGTTTTAATGCTTAGCAGGGCCACTTTGTAACCTGTGTTAATGAAATAATCTGATCTTTAAATACAAAATTGGAAGAACTCTGGAAAATGTTGCTGCTTTTTAAAATTTGGATCACTTGGCTAGCATGACTTACAGTGCAGTTCGTCAGAGTTGTGGGGACTTAATTAAGCAGGTGTGTGTACGGTTGGGAACAAGTGGCTCTGAATGAAGGAGGGCAGCAACCTCTTGAAGTAGCTTTACCACTAACAAAATTGTAGCGTGCAAAAACCACCGCTAGCTTATCTTTGGGTCAGGGACCATCTCAGTAGATGCTCAGAAACACATAACACTACCTACAATCAGGCAGTGGTTGTTATGTGGTAGCTTGCAGGCAAACTGAATACAATTGATAATAAATTTATCTGGTATGTTTAGCAGTGACTTGTGGTGTGTAGAATCTGAAACTTTCACAAATACAAATGATAGCCAGCAAGGGAAATGTTTTGATATGTCTGTTTATTGTGGGTCTTAACATTTTGAGTTGTGTGGTGTGTTTTGTTTTTTTTTAACAGGATGTTGATACTAGGTGGTAAGAATAATTTTCCATCTGTGAGGTTTTCAGTTTAGACAACGGTTCTGTTAGAAGTCTGAAGACCAGTTTTCGTGAGACCCGAAGCAAATAAGGAAACTTCTAGTGCAATCTTCAGGCTACAGATTTTGGGTCCTTAATGATACAACTTCTAGTGAGGAAGAGATCATTTCAGCTGTAGTACTGAATTCAGATTTGAAGTATGCAGAGGAAACCTTTTTCCCCAGTGCTGAGGAGGAGAGGTTGCATTTCCAGAGTAGGGTCAGATTTATTTTTGGATAATAACGTATTTGTTTTCTAGCTTCCAGAAATAATCTGGTCTCTTCTAAATGTAGTGAGGTAATTATTTATATTGTTCTGTCTCCTTCTAGTAAAGGAAATTCTCTCTTTAGGAAGCTCTTGTGGAGGATGTTAGCAGCAAATGTGTCTTAGGGATCAGTGAAGTCCTACTGATCCCTAAGACAGGGACGTCTGTTTGGTTGTTTTTTTAAAAATAAAAATGAGATGAGAAAATGTGACAAAGTCTTTAGGCTTATGATTTTTGTTTCTTATGTGATACTGCCCTTCATCATATGGTTTTGGTTTCTAATATATTTTATTCTGCACAGTCTGATGCGATGATGCACCAGGTCATGACAGCACTGCTATTCATTTTCAGTCCCTCATATATTTATTTGTTTTGGAGTTTTCTGTCAAAAATGGAAAGCAGGAAGCCTGCCTTGCTGAATGTCCTGGTTTTAGCTGGGATAGAGTTAATTTTCTTACTAGCAGCTGGTACAGTGATATGTTTTGGATTTAGGATGAGAATAATGTTGACAACATACTAATATTTTAGTTGTTGTTAAGTAGTCAAGGACTTTTCAGTTTCTCATGGCGGGAGGCACCCAAGATGCTGGGAGGGGACACAGCCAGGACAGCTGATCCAAACTGACCAAAGGGATATTCTATACCATATGACATCATGCTTAGCATATAAACCTGGGGGAAGAAGGAGGAAGTGGGGGATGTTTGGAGTGATGGTGTTTGTCTTCCCAAGTAACCACTATGCATGATGGAGCCCTCCTTTCCTGGAGATGGCTGAACACCTGCCTGCCCATGGGAAGCAGTGAATGAATTCCTTGTTTTGCTTTGCTTGTGTACGCAGCTTTTGCTTTACCAATTAAACTGTCTTTATCTCAATGCACAAGTTTTCTCACTTTTACTCTTCTAATTCTCTTCCCCCATTGCACCAAGGGGGAATGAGAAAGCAGCTGTGTTGTGTTTAGTTACTGGCTAGGGTTAAACTATGAACTGATTTACCTCCAGATTCAACGTCTGCTGTCCGGTTCTTAGTTATCCTTTAATCTTACCAAATTGTGTAGAATTTCTTAGACATATAAGGATGCAAGATTACACCCAGAGATTGTATCAAATATCTTCATAACATGACTTTCAGCCCCAGAACTTAGCTGCGTACATGATCTTTTCTCCTTCTCTAGCTCCTTAAATGCAATTAGGCTCTATATCACACCATTGTTGTTGGTTTTTGGGTTGGGTTTTTTTTGGTGCCTTAAGAAGGGAAAATATGCTTTGCTTGATGGGCATAACAGTCTATACTGTCAATCTGAAATTAACAGTAAGTTAAAAAAGTATCCTTATTGAAAATAGCATGTGAATACTTTCCTTCCTTTGTTTCCTTCTCCATTTCAAATACATTTTTTTGTTTTATTTCTTCTTTTAGCTGCCAGCTTGTGGGGTCCATATAAGGACATATGGCAGACTGTAATGAATGCCATTTGGAAAAGGCAACCTGAAGCTATTCATCGCCTTGACCAGGTTTTAAAGAAGCACAAATCGGACTTCATTTCTCTCTTCAGAAATCCGGTACTGTACTGAATGAATTGGAGGGTTGATGATTTACTCTGTCTTGCGTTGTTGGATTATGTACCATTTAGGCCATGACAATTCTTTTCATTATACCTTTTTACAATACATAACACAATGTGTTATAGCAATCTTGTTCTTTTGTAAGAATACAAATAGCTTGAACAATATATATTATTTTGTGTCTTATACAGGAAGATTTTATCTACAATATATTTTTTTCCCCTCATTACCTGCATGCTATTTTGAAAAGAATAGTAAAAGTACCTGATATTCAAGTCTTAGCTTTTTTCGCTACTCTTCTGTGTCTGAAATAAAGTACAAAACTATTTTGTCTGGTTTTGGTCCATGTTCATGCTTCAGTCAGGTTAATGAACACACAGAACAAACGAACATGTGAATTTACAAAATATATAAGGTGTCTTGTTAGGAATGTTAGATGATGTGGAGAAACTCACTGTTGCTTGGCTGATGGATCACAAGGTAGCAACTAGAAATATATCTTCTTTCAGTGGTGTTGCTTCTGAAATGCTCTATGGCTTTTTAAACTGATAGATCAGAAAATTTAACAGTCAGCTATAGAGTTTTGTCAGTATATTTTAGCGTCTGAGTTGAATAGAAAAAGAATAATGCAGAAGATAGTGCTTTGGAGTAATGCAACAGTTATGATCAACAGTCCAGATTTCCTTCGTTGAGGTGATACCAGTTCCTGTTAAGAATTGTATCAAAATTTACTTTCAATCTCCATTATTCTGAGTAAACTAAATGTCATCACCAATTTTCTAAGATTATTTTTGGTACGTTCCCACAAAGAGACCATTGCTGTGCAAGTGTGAAGCATTTTTAGGATGCCTTTACTATCTCTGCATTTTAAAAACGCTGCATTTGGTTTTATGATGACAACCTAACCTGTCAGAACGGTATTTGTGAGGAAAGATTAATGTGTAAAGCTTTATTCAGTATTTGATCTTGCCATTTTGAATAACTTCTAATGTTTGTTTCTCTTGCAGCCAAAGAACGTACAGCAGCATGAGAAAATTCAGAAAGCAAGTACAGAAGGGGTTGCTATCCAGGGTCAGCAGGGAACTAGGCTTTTACCAGAGCAACTCATCAGAGAAGCCTTTATCCTCAGCGACCTCTTTGATATTGGAGAGTTGGCAGCTGTTGAGCTCCTTCTAGCTGGTGAGAAGGGAAAATATTTAAGAGCTGGAGAAATACAACTTAAATAGGGCCTTCTTATTTAAGTATATGCTTAACATGAATGCAGGATTCAGTCAAGGCCTTAGCTTCCTGACGTAGAATTTTCTTAAAAAGAAATCTACTGTCACTGTAATGTAGTATGATAACACTGTTCTGAACCTTAATGTTCGTATTTTGTGCAGCTATTGCAAAAGGGGGAACAATTTGAGGTTTTTTAATCATTTACTTTTACTGAATTTAAGAATAGTTTAAAAATAATTGATTGAGAGTCTTGCATAAAGCATTGTAATAGACATTGGTTCTTCAAATTATGTGGTTGTTATACATTGATACATGACTGTATTTAGATTATAATCTAATAACTGATTAGTAAGAGAAGTATTCTGGAAAGTGACATGTGCTTTGCATGTAGAAAATATATTGCAGTGTTACTAAAGTATAATTGCTAGTTATTAGTTGCTACTGTTCATTATTAACTTTTAAATTCATTAAAGTGGTAGCTTGCTGATTTGTCACCTTTGGAAAGCCATCTTGAAGTCAACCTCAATTTCTATTTTGAACTTGAATTTTTCATGTGAATTCAGACAGTTAAATTTTGAATAAAGAAAAGATGTTTTGCTGTTAATTAGCTTGTATTGATAATTAAGATGGGTAGGTATCAGTTAGAAGTATCATTTGGATTAGGGTACTTGTGGACTTGAACTTCTATTTCTTTTAAATTTGTGGATATTTTAATAGTTTAATATGAATTTTAATATTAGCACCCAAAATTTCTGTGGCTGAAACAAATCAAAGCGAGAGTGGATAACAGTGGTTGTTTTGAATACTACATTTATATTTCAGTTAGAAATATAAAGCTGTGATCAAAATGTGTATGTTCAACTTCCTGTGACTATTCTGTGCATTTCCATTCAATAGGAGAACACCAGCAACCTCATTTTCCTGGCCTTACAAGAGGTCTAGTGGCTGTTCTGTTGTACTGGGATGGGAAAAGATGCATTGCCAATTCACTACGAACCCTCATCCAGTCACGCCAAGGCAAGACATGGACATTGGAACTCAGGTCTGTATTAAGGTCATGACCTGTTCCAAACTTTCCTTTGAGCACTTCTAGAACTGATTAGACTCAAGGGAATATGAATATTCTCAAAACTGTTTGTTTCTCATAACCTGATGCATCTGCTTTCATGGTTTTTTTAAGCATAGTATTATTTTTTCTTACACATTTTTATCGGATTATAAGGATATCCATTACATTTCACCTTTTGGCAGTTTTTTGCTTCAGACACCCTCTCTGTCAGTGTTGCTCTAACTAGTGGTGATTACTCAGTATTTCAGAAACCCAGTTTCTGCCTTTGCTGTGTTCTGACTTCCTGTGTCCTGCAAAACAGAAAATTGTGCTCCTGCCTTTAATTAAAATAGATGCGCTATTCACTGGCGACTGTAATATACTAATGTTTTTTGATGTGAAGAAGAAAGCAGTACTCACTGTTGACTTCCAATGCACAGCAATTGCTTGACTTTAAACGTTAAAAGATGTGTTCTAGTGTAAATCTAAATTTTGAAACATAAAATAAATTATTATTTTAGAACTAACTCCACCACTCCAGTAGGGTGTATGTAATTTGGCAGTTGTGTTTACTAGTAAGAGTCTGTGAGCTTGTGAATTATGTGCATCTTCTGCATAGTGCTTCAGCCTTTTGATAGAAATTTTAGCTAGCTGATCCATGTTGTATTCTCGTATTCCATGTTCCTGAAACTAGTTACCTAAAGACTTTGTATCCATTCAGCATAATATTTTGAAGAGGGCACTGTTAACCCATTAGCGATGCACATTTAGTTGCTTTATATAAATAATGTAGTCGTACGTTTTCTGGCAGCAAATACATTTGGTGGGGTTCATTATTTTAGACTTCCTCTGTGACTGGAAATAGTATGATTAATTGTTAAACTTACATTCTTTTCATTATAGTCAAGAGTTGATATCCATGACAACACGCTTTACAGATGACCTAATGGAGCAGGGTTTGACTCAGAAGATCCTCACTCTTGTGTCTCACATTGATTTGAACAATGAGTTTGATAAACTCCAGAGAGAGCGAGGATTGGGCAGTGAGAAGCATCGCAAAGAGGTAAATATTCGCTGAATGTGAATATTCTTCTAAATTACTGCACAGATTAGAATACAGTTAGATCGCCCAGAGATATGGAGTGATTTTTTTTTTTTTTTTTTTTTTTTACATTCCAGTTTCTATTCTTTGCCTTTGCAAGCTCTGTTATTGTCTGAGGGATTATAGTAACCGCTCCACAGCTTGTGCTATACCAGTGTGGGATTCAGATTACTTCCTGATGTTAGGGCGTATCTTATTTTTAGTGAAGAAGTGTAATCAAGGACAGTAAGAAATTAAGCCTGATATTTGCGCTATGTGCAAATTACTTTTTTTCAATTTTATTCTAAAGACTGTATATTAAATCATCTACTCTCACCACTACCATTATCAGCACCGTTGGAATAAAAAAAGCAAAATAAAATTCACAAATTATTAAAACAGCTTGAAACCAAATCTACTTAGGCAAATAATGCTCTTTTTAATAATCCAGTTGTGTTAATATGAACAGAAGCCATTTTTAATAGTGAAGTGAAAATTGCTTGAAAATGAGTTCTCATTTTTGTAATCCTTGAACTTAATTGAGACTGTGACTAACTGCAGAGTATGTTTCTAATAAAAAGATATTAAACGTTATTGTTTTAATTTCTGAACTTCTTTGTAATGGGTGATCTGTCTAAAAAATATTCTATGTTATAATTGGTCGATTTGGTTTCCACTAAATAAAGAACTAGTTTTACACTTTTGCTATTAATCTAGAAACCATGCAAAGAATATCCTTCTGATTTACCTTGAATTACCTTAATTTACCTTAAAATTAATTTAAAAGCTTAATGTTCAAAGTTTTGTGTTTTGTTTTTTTTCTAACACATTTCCCTCTATTAGAACTACTATTCCGCTGGAGTTTGTGTGCAAATCTCTTGCTGTGTTAAACGTTGAAAAATTTTTCTCTTTATCACTATGCATGTGACTTTACTGGAGATAGAGTGTGTATAGCTGTTTATTTTTTATTGGACTAGGTTCAATGGATATAGGGCAAGAACGTTATTAGAAGCTTGTAATTTAGTAAAAAAAAAAAAACAGTTTTACAAAGACCATAATGAAAGGCCATTAGTGGCTTTTTATTTTTTCAGGTTTTTGGGTTTTTTAACTTCACTGTTTTCATAAAACTTTAGGCAATTAAAACTTAGCTTGGGGGGAGGAATGAAGTTAACAAATGAAATAAATGCTTGTCCTTGTTTGAAAACAGGTAATTTTTCATGTGACTGTTGAAAACAAAGTTTGTCTTTTTTCTAAGAGCCACTATACTTGATTGTATCATAGCATGCAATATTTTGCCAAATAAAAAGGAAAAAAATATTTTTAGTATGTAAATGCTCAGTAGCCTTTATGTTAGGCATGATATTTGTTCCACATGTAATAGGGGGTGATAGGTTTCATTTATGTTTATATTCTAAATTTGATATAAATATTTTCTCTGAGGGATGAAATTTCTAACTTTAAATGTTTTTCATATTTCTCAATGTATTAGAAGTTAGATATTTGCATAGTCAGTTGAGGACATGTCTTTTGGGGGAAGGCTATGACCTTATCTGGATATAACTACCAGTGCAGTTGTGTATTAGAGACAGGTAGTTTGACTTCTGTGATATGTTTACAGCTACAAAAGTTCTGTGTAGTTTCGGTTTCCCTGTCCTTGACAGAGATGCTGGTTTGCATGTAGTCATATTCCAGGATATCTACTCACACCTCGCATGAAATACATGGGAATATGAATGCATTTAACAAGTAGAAATGTACCTTTTCTTGTTTAGCAATTAAAAAACCCCAACGTTTTCTGTAGCCGCTATCTTTAGAGTAATTTTTAACTTAGCCCAGTCATACTTACTGACTGAAAAGGACAAATTGAACATGTTGCCAGAATATTTATATTCACTGTTTTTTTTGTTTGGCTTTTCTTTTAAAGGTTTCTGACCTCATTAAAGAATGCCGACAGTCCTTGGCTGAAAGTCTGTTCGTCTGGACCTGCCAGTCACCACTCAGTAAGGATGACACTTTAATCCTTATAAGTTACCTGGAGAAAGTAACAGTGGAAGCTGATGGTTCACTGGACAGCGTGAACTTGTCTCTTCTCATGGCGCTCCTTTACTGCTTTGATGTCAGCTTTTTGGAACAAGGCACAGAGGATCGTGAAGGTAACACTGGCGGGTTTCCTGAAGAGGTTATGTTGTGCAGATGGAGAAATTGTTATTTAACCAATTTTGTTACTGATCAGTAACAAATTGGTAGGACTTTGCATGTTTGTCTTCACATTCGTTTACTGGTTGTCAGTGTTGTGTTCATTTTTGTTGTTCTTCAAGATTTGATGCACCGTCTCCCTCTGCTAGCAGAAAGGCAGTATATAGCAACAATACACACTCGTCTTCAGGAGTCTCAGCCTTGGAAATTACCAGGCCTGCAAGCAACTGTTAGATTAGCCTGGGCCCTGGCACTACGAGGAATATCCCAATTATCTGATGTGACAGGTAAATTACCCTAAAGTGCAATTGCTGCACATTAATATTCAGAGCTTGCAAGTGGTGTAAGTCAAAGTATCTGTTACCTTTTTGAAGTGTTAGTATTTACCTTTATGATAAGATTACCGTTGACACTCCTTTAAAGCTTTCTCAGTGTGTGACTTTGGTTGTTGAGAATTGAATTGCTCTGAAATGTACACAGATATAGAAATAATTATTTATTAGACAGCAATATTGCATAGTGTCTCATTGAAGTAAAGGATTTTAATGTATTGAAAAATGTGGAATATTGCATTTTATCTGCTTTAGTATCATTTGAACACTGAAATTAAGAATACGTTTGTGCTTATGACTCTCTGCATCTGTAAATGTTAAACCCCAGTATCTTGAGAGGACAAATCTATTTCTATTTTTTTTTCCTCTGTGTACTTCATAAGCTTTCCAGGCTCCCTACTAGGTCAGAATTGAGTCTACTCCAGGGTATCTATTAATGAAAGTGTAAACATTATAATTAATGTTTAATTAAGGTTGGTTTGTGATTCTTGGTTCACAGCCTTAGGTTTGACTGGGTAAATAGATCAACACTTATCAAAGAAGAGAGTTGAGATCATCACCTGATATTAACTTGTATTTTCCTGTACAGCAGAAAAAACATAGTTGATAGAAGCATGTCTCTTTGCATGTCAGCCAGGTATTCTGAAATATGTTTCATTTGGTAACAAATAATTGCAACTTATTTTTTCCCCTCTTATGATTTTTGTTGCCCAGCTCTTGCAGAATTCACTGAGGCAGATGAAGCAATGGCGGAGCTAGCGGTTGCTGATAATGTCTTCCTGTTCCTGACTGAATCTGTTGTGGGGTCTGAAAATTTCTACCAGGAGGAATTTTACATTCGCAAAATTCATAACCTTGTCACAGACTTTCTGGCCCTCATGCCAATGAAAGTAAGTTGTTTGTGTGAAACAGTTCTTGAGAAATGTGGGCATATCTTCTATATTTCCAATATTAGGACAAGTAGCATAGGGATTCAGATATGACCCTCAGCTTGAGGTGCTGCAGTTCAGAAAACTTGTTGGCTTTATGGAACCCATATGTTTTGTGGTTTGTTTTCCACACTGAAATAGAATGTGATTTTTTTTTTTTTTTTATTAAACACTTCAGTGGGGTGAGATTTGCAAAGGAAGCTTTTGTGGTGGTAGTAGTTTTGGGGTTTTTTACATGATTAAAATTTAAATGAATGCTAGAATTGATGGCAACATGTGTGGGTGTTGATGTTGTTTTTTTCTTTTGATACAGACAGTAGTGTAGCCTAAATTAACTTAACTGGTTTTGTCTCTCGTTTTTAATTTGTTCCTTTACTAGTGGTCATTTCCATATTGAAGGGGAAGCATTCTGCTTTTTCTTTCAGTAGTATCAATTTTTGGGAAAATGAACAGATGTTTTCACTAGAGCAGTAGAAATGCTGCAAGAGGTTTTTTTTAAAAAAAAAATTGAAGCAGTTACAACAGTTTCATTTGTGCAAGACCTTGCATCTAGACGTGGAAAATTAAAATTGTATGAAAAAAGCTTTTATTTAGCTGATGGAGGGTTTGTTTTGTGACCTTCATTGTGTTGAGCTGTAGTTGAAGTTGACAAATAATTACTTTTTTCAATGTGCAAAACGAAGGATTTAAAAATATATTTTGTTCATTGTAACGTTGCAGAATGAGAACAATATTGGCAGGAAAACCAATATTTGGGCCTTAAGAAACTTTGAGGGCATATATGAACGTTGTACACAGCTTTTAGATTTAATTCTTATTTATTTATAATCTGTTGGTGTTGCATGTTTTTTTTTTCTCAAGCTGTCTTTTTAGTCCACAGAATATTCATAGAACAAGTATAATGTCAGTTCAAACAAGTTCATGTTGATAACTTTACAGCTATATTTTTTCTGCAATGACTGCCCGCATACAACATTTAGCACGTTGTAACAGGCTGTGGACATGAAGAAAGACTGAGGGAATTGGGTCTTTTTAGTCTGGAAAAGAGACGTCTGAGGGGGGACCTTATCAACACTTATAAATACTGAAAGGGTGGGTGTCAGCAGGATGGGGCCAGGCTCTTTTCAGTGGTACCCAGTGACAGGACAAGAGGTAACGGGCACAAACTTGAACATAGGAAGTTCCACCTAAACATGAGGAGGAACTTCTTTACCTTGAGGGTGGCAGAGCCCTGGAACAGGCTGCCCAGGGAGGTGGTGGAGTCTCCATCTCTGGAGACATTCAAAACCCACCTGGATGGGTTCCTGTGCAACCTGCTCTAAGGTGGCCCTGCTCTGGCAGGGGGGTTGGACTAGATGATCTCCAGAGGGCCCTTCCAACCCTATGATTCTGTGATTCTGTGACATCCTTTGAAGGCTGCAGGCAATGCTGTTTTCTGTAATATGGACACAGTAGCCCTTAGGTGTCTTTTGAATATATGAGGTATGTTTTATGGAAGTTCTTTAAACAATTGAGTGCAAACAGGTTTGGAACTGGGAACTTTTTTATGAAGCAGTTCTTCATTGGATGGTGTTGCTTTACAAAAGACATAATATCTCCCTGTAATGATACCAGTTTTTATGAAAAAGTTCGATAGAGGCCAGTACTAATTGTTTTACAGGAAAGGCTTTGTTAGCAGGCAATTGGGATATAGCCCTACAAGGGAATTTTTGCCTTAACTGCTTAGCGGTTGGCTTATGTACTCAGATATTTCTACTGAATCTCAGATTTTAGGTAGAGAATGTCTGCTTTGCAGGATCTTTTATTTTTTGTATATATGTAACCTTTGTTCAATTGTATTTAAACTGTGAGTCAGCATTATATTTCACTCTTCTGTATAGTTTTAACTTTTAAGCTGCTTGCCAATGATGATTTGGATAAACTTGGTGGACTGCAATTATAGTCAGAACTCGGTAATTAGCTTTAGTACTTCAGGTAATACATTATTTCCGTTATCAACACTCAATTTTGTCCATATATTAATTTGTCTAGTTTGCTCTGACCCTTTCCATAGTTATTTCTAGTTTTTAAGTAGTTTTTTGTGATGAGACACAATTATTTGGCTGCTCATTCAATTTTTGCAAATTAAGATACATTATAGACCATGATCTTGGCTTTATTGTCTATCACTTTGCTTTAATTTTTGATGTGTTGAATTGGTTGCTTATTTGTTTCTTGTTCCTCAATGCTTAATATTTAACACAACTTAACTTTTCCTCTCATGGCTATTTGCTTTCTATAAGCCTCTGGTGGTATGTTTTGTCAAAGGCCTTTTGACATTTAATTTTAATGTCAGCTGCTTTTTGTTTAGTAATTAGTTTTTTCAACACAAAGAATTTTAGGATACTGATTAAAGGTTTGGTTTTTTTTTTTAATTGCAGCAGTTGTTCTTTCCTTCTATTCTCTCATTTTTTTTTCCTATTGTGTTTACTGACATGTGGTAATGCTTTTAGTTGCAACGGACTGGGACCAAACTAATTACATCAACCCAAAACTTTTCAAAACATAAAGTAGGCGTAATTATAAGTAGCCTTAAATGGATAAGAAAGGTGCAATCCACAAGTCTATATACAGAAAACATTATTTTACAGTGTTTTCTGTTTCTTTTCAGTCCTGGTGGATATCATTAAACTCTCATTGAAGCTAACCTATTTAACTTTCAAAGTAAAAAGAGGACAAGGATCTACTTTTGGGGACCAAAACAAAGGATATGGTGAAGTCAGTTGGGAAAAAATCCCATGGTATAAGTTCGGGCTATAAACTGAAGGCCCTGTCAGTAAGAAAGTGATTGAATGTATCTTTCAATGTAAGCTCTTGTGGGGGCAAGGATTAAAAAAAATAAGGTATTTTGAAGAATTGAATATTCTTGTAATGTATGTGCAAGTTCATTTGCTTTCTTAGTTTTTAATAGGCTGTTAGACAATAGAATAGACAATTCTGTTATTTCTGTTCTATTACATTCTTAGCTCAATATAGATCAGTGTTTTTCTCCACTTTGTAAACTGTGTAGGTGAAACAGCTGAGAAACCGTGCTGATGAAGATGCTCGCATGATCCACATGACTCTTCAAATGGGTAATGATCCACCTGGTTCCCTTCGGAGAGATCTGGAGCATTTGATGCTTTTAGTAAGCCCCATTTTCTTTTAAATTACTGTTAAATAAATTATAAAAAATTTAAAATTCTTTTAAATTAAGTCACTGTGATTGTGACTTTCCTTCTTCATCAGAAAATCCTTATCTGAATGATAACATACAGTGCTGAATCTTTCCCTTTTTGGATTAGAGGAATATTTTTTTTCTTAAATACAAATACTTTCTATAACTTCTCATGTAAAGGAATTAATTTAATGCCTTGGCTTCTGATATTAATGAAGTGTCATTTAATTCTTGTTTAGTAGGTAAATACTGTGTTGTTTCTTATATTTGAAGAATAGCTGAAGTTATTTTACAAAATAATTAAATATATAAATTTAAATTATTGTTAAATTATCTTAACATATTATCTTAAGCCATCTTATTTTAATGTAACTTAGACATAGGAATTTTAGGAGTACAGTCTATAGGTGGAGTTGAGATCTGGCTAAATAAATGGGGTATTTTTGGAATGGAATGCATTTCTTTATCTAGACCTTAATGGTTTACAGAGT
Organism: Rhinoptilus africanus; assembly: GCA_013400135.1. NCBI lineage: Eukaryota > Metazoa > Chordata > Aves > Charadriiformes > Glareolidae > Rhinoptilus > Rhinoptilus africanus. Next base: position 261,367 of record VXBO01006045.1, on the reverse strand, counting down.
GTTTTAAGTTCCTTTAAATCTTCAAATGTCTCCCTATTTACTGTGCGTGAACNGACCAAAACAAAAGATATGGTGAAGTCAGTTGGGAAAAAATCCCATGGTATAAGTTCGGGCTATAAACTGAAGGCCCTGTCAGTAAGAAAGTGATTGAATGTATCTTTCAATGTAAGCTCTTGTGGGGGCAAGGATTAAAAAAAATAAGGTATTTTGAAGAATTGAATATTCTTGTAATGTATGTGCAAGTTCATTTGCTTTCTTAGTTTTTAATAGGCTGTTAGACAATAGAATAGACAATTCTGTTATTTCTGTTCTATTACATTCTTAGCTCAATATAGATCAGTGTTTTTCTCCACTTTGTAAACTGTGTAGGTGAAACAGCTGAGAAACCGTGCTGATGAAGATGCTCGCATGATCCACATGACTCTTCAAATGGGTAATGATCCACCTGGTTCCCTTCGGAGAGATCTGGAGCATTTGATGCTTTTAGTAAGCCCCATTTTCTTTTAAATTACTGTTAAATAAATTATAAAAAATTTAAAATTCTTTTAAATTAAGTCACTGTGATTGTGACTTTCCTTCTTCATCAGAAAATCCTTATCTGAATGATAACATACAGTGCTGAATCTTTCCCTTTTTGGATTAGAGGAATATTTTTTTTCTTAAATACAAATACTTTCTATAACTTCTCATGTAAAGGAATTAATTTAATGCCTTGGCTTCTGATATTAATGAAGTGTCATTTAATTCTTGTTTAGTAGGTAAATACTGTGTTGTTTCTTATATTTGAAGAATAGCTGAAGTTATTTTACAAAATAATTAAATATATAAATTTAAATTATTGTTAAATTATCTTAACATATTATCTTAAGCCATCTTATTTTAATGTAACTTAGACATAGGAATTTTAGGAGTACAGTCTATAGGTGGAGTTGAGATCTGGCTAAATAAATGGGGTATTTTTGGAATGGAATGCATTTCTTTATCTAGACCTNATTCCCCTCACTATTGACAATTATCCCGATAAAGAATTGAAATATTTAAATAATTTTTATACGTTGATATATTTGTAATGAGAATTTTGGAAGACTTTTTTATTTGCTATATAGTAGGCTAGGCAAGGTGACACCATTAAGGCTGTGGAATTACAGATTCCCTAATTTCAATAGAATTTTGACCACAGGCACGCATTTAAAAGAAAGATCTTTCTGTCATATTTTTTACTAAAAGAAAGTAAGTGGAAATAAAATAAAAATGAAAGTAAATTTAAATATTTAAATATTAGTTAATAAGGTTACCCAACTGCATTTTCAAAAAGACCCCACATCATAAACCAGATTTGCATATTGAACTGGTGTATTTGATATTTTCTGTTCCTGAATAAATTAAAAACTTTTATATTTCCCCCTGTTTAGCATGAAAATGTACAAATGTGCAATATTCACTCTAGGAGTCTTTGATATAGGGATTGCTTGTCTTTTGCAAAGGTAGTCCTTTAGGTTATAGAACTTTTAACAGGAGAATTTGTAGAAAAATGTTTTTTTAAGTAGCTTTGAGATACCTAGTAAACTTAAAAGAAGAACTAGAAACGAAAAATATGTCTATTCAGATAATGGGTAAGATTTCTAGTCCTAATGCTGGCTAACTTGTTTTTAAGTTTATACATAGAGATATGCAAATGGTTATTGAAGGAGAAATGCCGCTGTTTTCTTAGCAGTGATTTGATGCATAATAATTAAATAGAAGGTATCATTTAAAGTTATGAAAGTTTCACTTATATGTGCATTTTGAATTTCTCTGTCTGTCATTTGTTCTGATAGTGCTATTTAGAAGCTGTCATTTTCAGAGAGTTTTAAGGAACAGAACACAAGCTGTGGGATGCTTTGCCTCTCAGATGTGTTTAGCTTATATAAAAGCAGTGCTTATTGTTGAAGTAATAATCTGTTTTTATATAGTTGATATTTTTCTAACATCCTTCTTTCTCTGATAGATTGCTGAATTGTATAGGAAAGACCCCTTTAATCTGGAACTTGCCCTTGAATACTGGTGTCCATCAGAGCCTTTGCAGACATCTACCATCATGGGGTCCTACCTTGGAGTAGCTCATCAGCGACCCCCTCAGCGCCAGGTTATCTAGGTTTTCTTGAGTAATTACTAGTAACTTGAAGTTAAAGTAATAAATTAAAAGTCAACAAAGGTTTTGGTAGCTTCTAAACTAGCTTCTAAGAAGACGTTATCTTTCACCAGTTGCTTATTTGCATGTGTCCTGCTCTGCATGACATGGTTAATTGTTACTTTCTCTAAAAGGAGCTACTGCCAGTCATTCATGGTTGTCAATAAACTGAGTAAGAAAGAGTCCTAACAAAGCTATTTGAAAATTTTGTTTAGGTCTGATTTTGTTGCAGTTGCTAAGTGAATTCTGGTAACAGTGCACTTGTGTTTTCTGTCTGATGACCTCTACGTACCATACATACTGAGAAGTTAAATTCCTTAACTATAAAAAAACTTATTAACTGTAGTTGATAGTATTTTGGGGGATAAAAATCCGTGAAATACTGTAATTATTAAAAGCCTAAACGTTATAGCCCATGAGGGATGGAACTTAAAATTAGAATGAAGAAGCAATCTAAACAGATGAAGCAGATGTTCCAAATATCTTTTGATACCTGGGATACTGTTAACCTTCAATGCTTCTTGAAGGACTCTGCAGTGTTAGGCAAAACCTAGTACGAGACATATCAGACACAGCCCAGAATCCAGGCGACTTAAATTAGGGCCTGGTGCAATCTGCAAACAGCCTAATATGACCCTGGGAGGAACCACTGTGTGTGTGAGTTACTGTGCAGGGCTATGACAAGCACAGTGAATTCTTTCCCTGTATCACTTAACACATCTCACAGTACAAGTTGATAATACTGCTGTGCAGCATTTATGAGCTGAAGTAAACTTTATCGCTAGAAATACAGAATTGCAGAGTTAGTATATTTTTGCAATAGCATTAATGATTTTGTTTTCTTTATTTTCTCTTTGAAACGTGATTTTTCACCTTCAGGGAAACTAAATAGGCCAGCCTACAAAGGAATTTTTTTTTTTTTTGAGTTGTGATTCCACCCCCCCAATTACATTAGAATCTGTTTTCTGACTTTGCTTTCCTAAAATACTCAGATTTATTGTTGTGTGTGTTTGTTTTGTTTGTTTGTTTTTTTTAAACACTGATCTTTATTTGTTCTAGGTTGTCTTGTCAAAGTTTGTTAGGCAAATGGGAGATCTGCTTCCTTCTACAATTTACATCCCATACTTGAAAATGCTGCGGGGACTGGCTAGTGGGCCTCAGTGTGCTCATTACTGCTTTAGTTTGCTGAAACTCAATGGCAGCAGTCATGGTAAGAAAAGTGACACTTTCAGCTCCTTCTCAACTCTTTTCTTTAGAAAAGTACAAAGGCTCATTTGAGGTGAATTGTGGCTTCATGCTTGGAACATTTTGTTGTTAGAACAAAGATGTAATTCACTTGAACGTGTAATCTGGAAAAAAAAAAAAGACTGATTAGGTAATTAAATGTCTGAGCACCTTAGCAAGTAATTCGCGTAATAAAATAATGCATTTGTTTTAAAAAGCTGTGTCTTAACACTATAAGAAATGCAGAATATAAATATTGCTTATTTTAAAATCAAAAATGTGTAATGTCTTAAAGTTAAATTGTATATTTTGTAAATATAGTTATCTTTCCTGAGATGACTTTTTGCAGAAGCACTTCGTTTTGTTGGTATTTTTTGATACCTGTAATATAATAGCACTTTCTCAAAGTAAGAGGTGCTGGTCAGTCCAGTATTTTGCATCAATTTTGCATTGATCAAATTGTAAAAAAAACCCCAACCCTACTTTGAAGATATAAATAATTCTGCAAACATTCTTATTTGTACCAGCTTTTTGTATTAGCACCTTTCTGTTTCTATTAAAAAAACAAAACCAAAACCAAAAATACCCCACACCAGAACCACTAATTTCAGGAACAATAGCCTTACTTTGAACTTTATTTTTTTTCCTCTAGATAAGAAAGATTTCCTTTTAAATTTAACTACCATGGTTGTCACCATGTGAAAGAGTAGAAAGAAAATCTTGTCACCTGTTTGTCATTTTCCTAGCGGAAAACATTCAAGGAGCAGGTGGCAGCCCTGTCTCCTGGGAGCATTTCTTCCACTCTTTGATGCTTTATCATGAGCACTTAAGGAAGGACTTGCCAAGTGCAGACAGTGTCCAGTATCGTCACTTGCCTCTCCGAGGAATCACACAGAAAGAGCAGGATGGATTAATTGCCTTTTTACAGCTCACCACTGTTATAGTAAATTGGGTAAGTAACCTTTTATTTGCTTTTCTTTGTTAATACTTTTTTTTTTTTCTTGCAAAACATCATCATTCAGCTGTGAAGTTCACTTGACCAAAAAGGTATGTAGGGGAAATTTACCTAGCAGTTGTTGTCATTTGATTAGTGAACTTCAAAAGTATTGGAAATGTCAGGAATAACTGTTCTTTGGAACGTTCTTTGCATTTAATTATGAGTTTGAAAAGGCAAAAATAATAGGTGAATTTAAAAGGAAATGGTAGAAATTTGGCAAGGAAACTCATCAGCTATGAAACTTGCCTCCAGAGTTACATTTGAAATGTCCCCAAACCAAGAGTGTAAAATGTGCCATGAATTGACTGGAAGAGGATTCCAAGAGAATAAAACTGCAATGCAGATTTTATATTGTGAATTGCCTGGGTAATTCTGAATAGTATGGAATTCACCTCTTCAGTAACCACCAGACTCTGCAGCCTAAAAATTGTATGATGTAGGAAGATACCTTTGTTTTTGCTGACACAAACACCATACAGATCAGTGAAACTAGGCTTTTTAAAAAATCATCCTTGGTGGTGGTGATAATGGGGTGTTCCTATGTGAGCTGCCATGTCAGCATTGGATAAGCATGGGGAAAAAAGAACTCTTAAAACTATTATTTCCTGGCATCACCAAACCATGATCTGGGAAGAAGTAAATTTGTTCTAAGGCTGCAGGGTGTTATCATTTGATGAGGCTGGAGGCTTGTTCATGTTCAGTGGTTCACCTGAGAGACTCAAATGAGAGTCCCAAATGATCTTACACTGGTGATGACCCTGCTCTTAAAAATTCATGTAAGTTCCTAGCAAATGTCCACATGCAATTTAAATTCATAACAGAAATATTGATAAAGTCCCTCTACTAGTGCTCAAAGAAACTGTCTAGAGTGTAAGTACTAGTAAGACAAATTCCATTAATAAGTGGCTACTAAAAAAAAAAAAATTGGGTTGTTGTAAGAAGCTTATATTATGCACATAATTTTCTGTATGGATAGGCACAGTTTTAGTACTAGTGAGTCATTAAATTGGGCTTTTTGTTTAATTAAAATTACTTTCTTTGGAATGGTCTGACGTTATTGTGATGTTTTGTGTACCTTCAAGTATGAAGCAGAGTCATTGGTACAGAACTGTGAGTGAGAGATTGTAAGACATGAATAATCCTCAAAGTAATAATCTGCAGTTTCGTTTTCTGTTGAACTCTGTAGAGTGAGAATGCTCGCTTGGCTCTTTGCGAGCACCCTCAGTGGACACCAGTAGTGGTCATTCTGGGACTTCTGCAGTGCAGCATTCCTCCCATTTTGAAAGCGGAGCTATTAGAAACCCTTACTGCTTTTGGAAGATCTCCTGAAATAGCTGCTTCACTCTGGCAATCCCTGGAATATACACAGGTATTTTAGGGTTTTCAGTGCTTGGAACCATAGCATCCCCATCTGTTGAAATTGTCAGTGTATTTGAAATAGCATTGCATTTCCTCCTAAATTTTCTTGTTGCCATTGTTGAATATAATTTTTTTCACTTGGTTAATGCAGTTCTTCGAAACAATTTTGGAAATGACAGTATGGTTTTATACCTCAGAAGTTTCATTGGCTGTGCTTATTTTATATAAATACAGGTTTCCTAACAGTCAGTCTTGCGTGTTCAATGTTTTTTACTCAGTGTATGTTATCAGTAACGAATGTTCTGCAGGTTACATATTTTTCAGGTGGGTTTTTTTGGTGTGTGTATGTAATATTCTTCTAATGTGAGTGGTGCTCATAGAAAGAAGGGACTGGCTAAAAAGCTCCGCTTTCAGGCATTTCATTTTCAGAGGAAGTTAATTGTAATTTACAGGACATTGTTGCCAACTTTCACATTTAGATGGCAAATGTCAGATATATATTAAAAGCCCCACCTTTTAAAAAAGTGGTTCTTCACTTCTGTCTTGATTTCGGAGAAAAATTTTAAATATGAATCCTAAGGAAGATGATTATGAAATGAAAATACTCTTGGTATTGTTAATTTAAAAATCGTAATGGGATGGGCTTATTTTATACCCTGCATTATACGGTTCAGACTAATTGCTGTTTTATTTAGAAGAAATTGAGGCATTTGAACTGCAACTGCTAGGTTATTATTAATTACTAATAAAAAGACCCTGACAATAATGGCATCTTATAATACTACTATTTTAAATGCTCACCACCTTCACTTCCTAATTTATGATATTCCTTAAAATACATTGTTGTAAGAGATAAGAAGGGAAATGTCTTTCCCCTAGCCAATATAAGACAAAAATCATTAATGTGAAAGTATTTCTGCGTTTTGTTTAACAATGAACGTGATTAGGATCTTTTAGCATATAAAGCTAGAAGCATACAAGTATACAACATATAATCCAGCTTTTCAGACAGAAAAATCTTAGATTTTTGCACTTTAAGAGGATTTAGGAAACCTTTTCTTATAGCTAAAAGTGATGAGTACCTTTTAGTCCTGATAGAAATAACGGAGATGCACTTTGATTATATGAAATGTATTGTTTGTTCTCATTTTTCTTTCTGTTTTGAAGATACTACAAACTGTGAGAGGTCCAGGTCAGACACAAGCAATTGGTATTGAGGTGAGAGTTTCTCTGTACCTAGGCAGCCCCTCTAACGCATCTGTAGAGGCTCCATGTGCTGCCATGTCCATGGGAAACCCTTGGAATAGGTGCTGTCATTTCACTGCTTCTGAATTTACTCTCAGGCCTGCTTGTAATTTCTGGAAATTTTATCCATTTATGCATCTAGTGCAGCTTCGTACAAGTAACAGAGCAGCATCTAAACTCCCAAATTCCTTATGAGCTCTACTTATTAAGATTTTCCAATTTTCCTAAATTTGCCCCACTTTTGTAACATATTAATACAGCTCATTTCACTTCTAATAAAAGTGGTAAATAAAAGCAAAGTATGTAAATGTTAAGGCGTATCTTCTAGTAGCTCAGAAATGAATGAAGAGTGTATTGCTGAACTGAAATGACAGTACTGTGATTCACTGCTTTTTGCTTCGTTTGTGGTGTACCATAGACAAAAATGCAGCAAATTCAAGTCACTGTAAAGTAATTCACAGATGATGCCCTTATATTATTTGTTCTTACCTATTTCTTCCTCCCTTAAAGTATTTCGATTTTTTTTTTCTCCTTTCGTTTTTGCTCTCCTCTTGGGAAGGTTGAATTGAATGAGATTGAGTCCCGATGTGAGGAATACCCCTTAACCCGTGCCTTCTGCCGACTCATCAGCACGCTAGTGGAGAGTTCTTTCCCCTCTAACTTGGGAGCAGGTCTGCGCCCACCAGGCTTCGATCCCTATCTCCAATTCCTTAGGGATTCTGTGTTTCTCCGATTCCGCACGAGAGCTTACCGGAGAGCTGCTGAAAAAGTAATTTTTGTTTGAAAACTTTTTGCTTGTTTGTTTTGGGATGTAGTTAAAATGATTTGACACTGCTAACGTGGCTTAGATGTATCTGAGAAGCTGTGCAAGTTTGATGCAGCAGAGGTTACTGGTAGCAGTTTATAGTGCTTTGATTCTGTAGACAGGTGATTTTTCGACTCATGGGTCATCAGGATCCATGAACTGCTTCTAAGGAGCCTGTAATTAGTATCCTTTTTTTTTTTTAAAAAAAAGGGAAGTTTATATTATTGCTAAATTTCAGTTTGCTGTACAGGATTCTGCAACTCTACCACATGGCTAATGACTTCTGAACATCACATGCCCAGATCTACAAGTCAGATTTGTCCTTTCCTCACTGTTACTTAAGAGGATATTTCTGACTTGCTGAACCAAGGAATTTGAGTTTCCTTTACGATACTTCTGTATGAAAGCACATGCTAAATTGTATCCTGGAAGCTATTAGTGATCTCTTATTAGCTGTATACGTAATAGAGACTCTTTATTGCTTGTAGTTTCAATATAGTAATATGTATGTTGTATAATAGAGCCTAAAATAGGCAATAAACCTGTTTTAGTGTTCCATTTTACTTCAGGAAAAAAAGCTCAGCCTTTCAGATTATTTGACATGATGAATTATAAGTGTTGTAGTGATAGTATTTCAAAATTAGATAGTCATGCCATACTTCTGATCCAGTACATCACTGCACTGCATGTTTGTCATCCTGGTCTTGTTGCTGCAGTGTCAGTCTTATTCTCTGTATGTCTTTTTCTCCATTGTGTGATTATCTACAGTGGGAAGTAGCTGAAGTAGTTCTGGAAGTGTTTTACAAATTGCTGCGGGACTATGAACCTCAGCTCGAAGACTTTGTGGACCAATACGTGGAGTTACAAGGTTAAGTTGTTAATTTGTTCACTGACAAACAGAAGTGAAACTTGCTTTGCTCTTTTGCCTCTGTCTTGTGATCTTATTTAATATTGCAAGTAAGGTGGTGGGGGAAGCTAGACCAAACCTTTAAGGCAGGCGGACATTCAAAAAATGTCCGCATACTATCGGAGCTATGTTGCTGTTTTAATAGGGCTTCATGTACGTTATGCCCTACTTCCTTAGCTCTGCAAGGAGGATGACTTCTCTCTCTCTTGCAGTGTTGATTTGATTAAAGAGCAGTGTTTGACATTTAAAAGCACTTTAGTTTTGGGCTTGGGCCTCTGGATTTCTTTGGTCTGTACCCAAATCACCACTATTCATAGGGTTAATTTAAAGATATCAGTGTATTTAAAGTATTATCTGATATTAATATGATTGATAAATTAATTATTCAGAGCAGACAGTAGCAGTATAATTATATTCTGAAGTAATTTAATTCTGGACAACTATTCTTTAAAAGGCCAAAGTTGATGGCAGTTGCCTCATTACAGGAAGTTTAAGTTTTATTTGGGCTGCAGATTTTTTTTTTTTAGTACAAAGTTTCTTCTTAAAATTGAATGCCAGCCTGATGCCTGTGCATTTGCTTGTAGGGGTAGAGAGCTCTAAGAACCACTTCTTAAATGGACAGTAACTTGAACACATACCTCTCCAGTGAACTTGACTGAGGCTGGGAGGCCTCTGTGCCCTCTACTTAGACAAACAGTTTTGGCAGCTTAACTGGCTTGAGCAGTTCCTGTTAGCTCATTGCTGACCTTGGCTAGTCCTTCAGCTTGTATGATGAATTTGTGGGTTCCCTGATACTTTGAAGAAATAGGTTAAATCCGATCTTTTTGACTAGATCCATTTCTTGAACTGATTCAGTGTCTGATGGCATGTCTGTTGGCATCTTAGGGGGCAGCAGAGCCCTTCAGAGAGGAAGGAGAAGGGGATTTTCTCATGTATTAAAAAAAAATTCTTACTGCCGTCCTGCTTCTATCCACCATTGTTTACTAAGAGACTAGATAAACCAGAAGCATTAGTCTTGACTTTTCCTTTTATTTTGTTTTATAAGGGTCTATGATTTTTAGGCTAGTAGTTTCATTTTTTCATGCGGACATGCAAGTATCTGTACACTGTGGTCATCACAGGTTCAGTGGACCTTCTCCACTTTGATTTGTGGAAGTGGCTTTTTCCCTCATCCAGAGTCTTCATGCAGGTTTTGGAGGATGTAAACTTTTTCCAGTTACTTTTCAGTCTTGCAGAACCATTTAACGTAGCTCGTATGTAGTACAAAGTATTAGCATTGATTTGATGAATCCGAGGTCAGATCTACTTAGGGAAAGTCTAACTGGTTAAAATTTAAATTGTGCCATTAGATATTGAAAAGTAGTGGTAATTGCTATTACTACTCTTCCCAAACTTTTAAAATTACCTAAATGGCTTATGTGTCAAGAAAACCTCTGAAGACTTTGTATACAGTATGTTTCATCTATTTAAATGTTGCTTAAAACAACAGGGACTGCTCTGTTTTGTAGTTCAGGCTAGCTTGAGTAATGGAAGTCTTTTCTATTAGATGTTAATTTTGATTTTCCTTCCTCTCTTTTTAGGTGAAGAAATAATAGCATATAAACCACCAGGATTCAATTTGATGTATCATCTTTTGAATGAGTCCCCAATGCTGGAACTGTCCCTTAGTTTGCTAGAAGAAGGGGTTAAGCAGCTTGACACATACGCTCCGTTTCCTGGTATGTGCCTAGTATTTATTTTTCACGTGAAGTTAAAATGTGTACTAAGTAGGATATAAAGCTAACATTGCGTATCTTCAACTTGTTGTTTCTCTTGCATATAAAAATTGTGGAATTTTCCTAGTACTAAAGAATTGACAAGTTGATGAATGGAGTTTATGAATGTAGTGTGTTTAACTGCTCCTTGGTTTTACTTATGGTTCTTTGTGTTTTGTGTACTGCAGGGAAGAAGCATTTAGAAAGAGCTGTACAATATTGCCTTGCACTTCTAAACTTAACCTTACAGAAAGAGAATCTTTTTATGGATCTGTTGCGGGAGAGCCACCTTTCCTTTATTGTCACGCCACTGCAGCAGCTGCTGCAAGGAATCAATCCTCGCACTAAAAAGGCGGATCATGTGGTGAATATTGCTAGGTATGTGTAAAGTACTGAGAAGAGGGGAGTTTTGGAGGCACAGAAGTGTTTGGATCCTGGTCCTTTGAGTTTTATTAGCCAATGCGTCTCTTTGCACAGACCTTCTCTGAATTTATTTTTTTTTTGGCGAGGGGAGATGTCTTCACAGGTGGTATGATCTGTATATTGTCTAGTGCAAGATTGGGATCTCCATTTATAGTCTTTGTTTCTAATTCTTTTCTCCCCTCATGGCTTCTTCCTGGTTGCCTTACGTGCAGTGATTCCCTTGCATATAAGCATCAGTTTGCCCCTGACTTTAGTTGTCGTAAAGTGGGAGAGTAAAACTTGATTCGGTTGCTATTGGACACAAATGGTTTACAGTATTGGCCATTAACTGCTATATTAAAAGTATCAAGCTAGTAATCTGAAACTCTGTTTTGAATGTAAAACTTCAAGATTTCCACTTCCCTTCCTGTTTGGACAGGACACCTTCTGTTCCTGTTTGTTTTTATAGTAACTTTACTACATTGATGAATAGTAGAATTGAGTGCATGAAAAAGCAGTGATGATCTCACATGGAATGCATGAAAAAATTGAACTCTTTCTATGTATGTCATTTTGTCTTTATGTTACTTTTTTCACATAACAATAGTCAACATGGTTTAAAAAAATTTAAAAGGTGTGCTTTTATCTTGACTATTTTGCATATATGCAATAGTTGATTTTTAGCTAGTTTTGGTCTTCAGTGACGCTCATTTCTATATGATCTGAAGGTATTTTCTCCATGTTTCTTTTGTGAGCCTGTGACCAGTTGTTTTAACTTATTCTGTAGTGTTTGTAGATTTGGGATAAAAAGAATGGTAAAAAAATCCAGGAGAGGTTATTATCCCTACTCGGCCTACTACCCTCCTTTTGAAGGAGGAGTTTTAAGTGCTTCATGTGGAGTTAACGTTTAAGCTACAATGAAAATTTTTCTCGTGTAGTTAGATTTCTAAATGTTTTGGTTCTAAATGTTTTTTAATGTCTCATCTGTGCATTGCTATCTTGAAATAGTAAAATTCTCAACAATTTCATTACGATAATCTTGTATTTTTGAAGGTACCTTTATCATGGAAATGGCAATCCTGAACTGGCTTTTGAAAGTGCCAAGATTTTGTGCTGTATTTCATGTAATTCCAACATCCAGACAAAGCTAGTTGGTGACTTCACACATGACCAGGTAAGTGCCAGTTTCTTTGGATCTGGAAAGAAAAACTGGTGGAGAAATACTGGTACTCCCTAATATTACTTTAAAGGATAAGTTTCTAGATCAAGTATATTAAAGCTATATTTTGTGTTGTATCTATCTGCCTCTAAAGAGTCTTTTACTGTGGTATTGTGAAAAGCAACTACTTCATTAATTGAAAAAAAGAAAATCAGGAATGTGTGCAAGAAGGAAAAGGACAATATTTGTTGAGATACTGAGACTTTTCCTTGCCTTTATAGTCATAAACCTGTGAGGATAATTTGGCGTATGTAACAACAGGAGATTTTTTTTTTTTCCTGTTCAGTGTCTGATTGCTAACATATGCGTAGAACAGCTACAATTCTTAATTCCTGCTTATTAACTAGGTTATGTAATTTTTGACTGGGACTTCTGTCAACTTATATGGAGGGAATCATGGAAGGTATTGTTTTTAGTAATCTTAAAATTCTTTTCATTTCCATCCTTTTATTGTTGAATACAGAGTATTAGCCAGAAGCTGATGGCTGGGTTTGTAGAATGTTTGGACAATGAAGATGCAGAAGAATTAATTAATCCAGATGAAGGTATGTAAAAGGCTTCTTAAAAATTGCTTACACTGTTGCCTTTTGCATAGAATGAAATAGGTGAAGAAAGTGCTTTTAAGTCAGAAAACCCTTTTCTTGTGCTGTTTTCTGTAGAATTGTACCTTTAACAGAATGAAAAACACCAATGTCTTGTTAAGAGATGTCTATAGTGTGATGAGCCAACCACAAAACTGAGTCTGTTTTCAGAAGACAAGTATCTAACATTGCTCTGGATGTATTATTTAGAGTTGTATTAATAGTAATTTGAAATTTTGGTCTTGTATTCCTCTATATTAATATAGGTTGATGCCTTAGCTTTCTTATATTTAACTTGAAGGCTTTGAGAATTATTCCGTTAAATGGATTTCTTCATTTCATTATTCACCTCATTGTTCTGTTCATTATTTTTTTTTTTTTTGCAAATCAAGAGCTGGAACCTGAAAAGAAGCGGGCACGGATCCATCATGAAACAAGGATCCATATTCTGAACCTCCTTATCACTTCTCTTGAGTGTAGTCCTCCCAGTCTTGCTCTGTATCTCTTGGGATATGAACTAAAGAAACCTGTCAGCACCACAAATCTGCAAGATCCAGGTATGAAGAGGTGTAGTTGAACTGGCATTTAATCAGTTTTGTTACCGATACTGAGAATATTTATTGGAAAATCCATGGGGAGAAGTAGTTCCTCTTAATGTTAAGAATAAGACAAAAGGCCTTGTTCTAATCCTCAAAAGCTAAATTTAAAGTTGTGTTGATACCCACATGCAGCATTTAAACAGCTTCAGGATTTGATCCTTTGTTTAAGTGTATTTTGGAACAGACTTGAAATGGGAGTTGTTGGGGAAAATGATAATTCAGAAGTGAAACATTAATCGTTTACTATTTTATGCAGTCTGGTTGTGTCCAGAGTACCAAGAAATTGATGTGATGATCCAAGAAGTACCTACATATGACAACATGCAAATTTACAGAGCAGATTGTCACTTTCCTGTCCCTCCTCAAACTCCTGTTTAATTATAGAGAAGAAAAACAGTTTTGCTCTTTAACATTGTAGAACAAAACCTTTTAGAATATGTGGGTTTTCATTCTACTATATAAATAAATATGTTTATATATTCATATGTATGAATATATATATGAGAATAAGAACTTTAAAACAACAGAAGTGACATTTCCAATGTTCTTGAATTGGTGAGAAAAATAGTGTGTTAGTATGTGTCTTGTTTGCCTCTTCAGCTTCTAACTTGTATTCAGTACAAGACAGACACTGATAAACTTGAGGAAGTTCAGCAGAGACGGTCAGGGGGCTGGAGCACTGAGTCTATGAGGAGAAGCTGAGGGAATGGGGCTTCTTCAGCCTGGAGAACAGAAGGCTTTTGAGAGGACCTAATAGCAGTCTTTGAATACCTTCAAAGAGGTTAACGAGAGGATAAAGCCAGGCTCTTCAGAGGTGTGTGGCGGGAAGATGAGAGACAGTAGGCATAAATTGAAACAAGAGGGGCTCCAACAGGATACAGGAGAAACTTTCTCACTATGAAGACAGTGAAGCAGTGGAGTGGGTTGGCCAGAGAGGTCATGCAGTCTTCGTGCATGAAAGTTTTCAAGACCCAACTGTATAAAGCCATGAACAATGTAGTCCGATATCGTAACTGAGCAGTAGTTTGGCGTTGAGACGTTCTGGAGTCCCTTCCAATCTGAAGTATAAGATTCTTTTTCAACTCTTTTAAAGGATGTTTTATGTGAACATGTTTGAACAAACATCTGATTTTAGCTATTTAGAGAGGAATATTTCTCATTATCTTTAGATTTGTATTGTATGCTGCAGCCCAGTAGTTTTTAGTCCTTCATAGTTCTAAATGAAGGGTAGACAGGACCTGAATTTTATTTGGGGAGAAAAAAAAAAGTCTTAAAGTTATTTGATATATCAAAAAGATTAAAAAAGATGCCAACCTCTTTTATTTTTAATTTACAAATTAGCTTACAATTGCAGATAGTGTTTTGGGTATTTTGAAATCCCATAGTTACACAATACAGGTAACTGATCTGCACCCACACAAGTTTACAGGGTACCACACATTAGGTCAGTGACAGGGGATGTTGTCTCAAAGCCATACAGCCTTGCACACCTCTTTGAATTATCCCATTAATAATGTGAAGAAATAAGACATTTGCCTTGAGATTGTAATTTCCTACTAAGGCATAAATTATACCTGCCCAAACAGAGAAGATGATTTCCCCTGTAAAAGAACTGTGGTTATTGATGCCTTTGCTGCTTCAGAAAATCTTTCTGGGTTGATTAAAGAATTAATTGGCTAAAGGAAGAATGCAAAAAGACAGGATTTTGACTTCAATATTAAAATCTCCTTGTTCCCTTTGATTGCAGTGTCAGGTGCCTTTAGGAGGAGCATTAGTAATAAAATGGCTGCAATTGTAAAATAAAGACGGAATTTAAAGCTTTTCTTTGAAATAGGCAAACAAGTATTCAGTTTAAGTTTAAAAGCAAGAATTCAAATTTCCATTTGGTTCATGCAGCATGTTAAAGAGACAATTGAAACTTTGTTTTATAGAACTGAAGAGAATTTTCTTAAATAAATTCTTAAATAATTTATCCTCTTTCACCGGCATCTCAAAAGCCTACAGATTAACTATAATTATTTACATTTTTGCTGAAACAGAGCTCCTTCTTTTATTTTAATTAACAGAGAAAAACCTGCCAGGTATTTTTGCTGCAGCTCTGTGGAGCACTGTAGTGCAGCACAAGGTATCTGAACAATTTAGTTTCTGTGATTCTGTGTACTAAACTATATCAGCTATGGAGGCAAGGAAGATCAAGAATGTTAATAAATTATATTTATATTTTAAGGTGTCTTGGGTTGCCCACGGACTTGCCTTCATGCTATTTTGAACATACTGGAGAAGGGTACTGAAACAAGGAATGGGCCTACAGCAGTTCAGGAATCTCCTCATCTTGCAGAACTCTGTTACCAGGTATTCAGCGTATTTCTGTTGGTAGCTCTCAGTAAAATTAGCTGCTTCCTGTTTGTTGAACAGAGATGGTTGATGATTTTGATAATAGTTTCTTTTTCAAAATGCATCTATCAGATTTTCATATACACTAAACTCTCTGTTCTACCTTTTCTAGTGGAAAAGTATTATCTTGTAGCAACACAGAAAATAAAGAATGTGCACTCATGTCAGAACTTGGAATTAGGATATACTTATAAAATTAATGTTCTAAATATTTCTGGTGAGCCTTTGAATCCATTGTGACCATGTGCATTTTTTTTTTTAATTTTGAAACTGCAGTGTGCTAGCAAGAAAGATAACAAAGAATCCTAAATAAACCAATAAGATTATCTTCTTTATTCTGTAGTAGTGACAGAATGTACATATGAACCCATCTGAGGAGGTGAGATGGGGAAGGCAACTGAATTAAACGTATGTGGAAGGGAGCTGATGTTTGGCCTTAAATCATATGATTACACACCTGTATCATGTTGAAAATCTGTGGAATCTAGGAAGGATTTTAAACATTATTAAAAGTGAAAGGCCATACTGTAGAACGAGAGTGGGGTGGGGAAGATTACATTTCCTGTCCAGGTGAACCTGGAGACTGAAAAAGACTCATTTTTAAGTGAGCTGGACAAACAGAAAGGCTTATATAGTGTCATCTTGTGGGCAAATAGCTGTTGGAATCATCCACATGCTGGTAGTCCTTTAATCTCATAATTCGGTGTCTGTTTTAAATAATATGTTCAGCTTTGGAGTAAGCTGATTAAAAAAACTTACTATAAATACAGGTAATATTGTTTGAGCATCAAAAGTGTTATGCATCTTTTGATTTGGTGGTTGTTTTATTTTTGAAATAAATTCCATAACTGGATATCTACTGGTTTTTTGATTGTCAGGTGATCTATCAGTTGTGTGCGTGCTCTGACACATCAGGTCCAACTATGAGATACCTGAGGACCAGCCAGGATTTCTTATTCACTCAGCTACAGTATTTGCCATTTTCTATCAAAGGTAATTTTTACGCTGAGTTGTACATGCTTGAAATTCAGTGCATCTTTTGACTCCCTAGGAATCATAGAGGAAACATAGGTAGCATTATTAAACTGATTTAATTACTGCCTCTGCTAACCTTTAAATTCTGCAAAGACTGAACTATGCCTGTTTAGTAAGTTCAGATTATTAGTGCTGAACTTTTGTAAAAGAATGTTAGTTTTGGAATTCATCAAGTCTCCAGAAGCAAATCCTAGTCTATATTTCAGTTATCATTGTAGTTTTGTTAGATTATGCCACAGGAAAAAAAAATAATTTTGAAAAGTAAGAATCCTCTGAAGAACTGAGTGAATAGAAGGCTGATGATTGTAAGCACCTGTATCTTCCCTTCCTTTGAATAAAAAACTTTTATTTGGTGATGGCATTAATTTTTAAGTTAATAGATGTGTTTTTAATGTTTCAGCCCAACATTTCTCAGGTGTCTTAAACTGAATAAATATACTTATTCACTTTATCAGATGCTTGACCACTAATTCTTTGTTAAATTATAGTAAACTTAGCATTGTAATACATGTGTTCAGCATAGGTAAAGCACTTTAGATGATTCTTACGTAACTTAAGAATCTAAATTGGATGAATATAGAATATGAAGGTTCTTGGAGATCCACGTTCAAGCCTTACCAACTTTGATTGAAGTTCATTTTGGGTAAACGTCTGATTATTTTCACTAAAATTATAACTGACCCTATTTGCTCATGAAGCACTGCAGTCTCCGCAATGACTGCTAGTACGGGTTATATCCAGATTTTTTGTGTATGCTTATACTCTTAATTGCACATATGTGTATGATTTGTTTTCGCAATAACCACATGTTCATTTAGTGGCTTTTGTCAGATCTCTCAGTCCATTTTTTTTCTCATAAACAAAGGGTGAGCAGATAGTAAGTCATGACATCTTTGAAAGCTTTCTCAAGTGAGGAGTGCTTTCCTTGGGGTAAGTAGTATTATTTATGTTCAATTTATAATTGTTTCCTTATTCCCACCCAGAACATGAGATTTCAACACTGAACCAAATGTCTTGGCTGATGAAGACTGCAGCTATAGAAATGCGAGTGACATCGCTGAACCGCCAGCGCTCCCACACACAGAGACTGCTGCATCTGCTACTTGATGACATGCCTGTGAAACCATACTTGGGTAAGAGGAATTTATTGTGAGGGTATATAAACTTAAATAAATGGAAGTGCGAGAGAGTTTATTTGAATTCTTTTCTCTATAACTTGTGATCTTTTTGATCATTGCGACTTTATCTGTGTTTCATTTTTGAAGCATCTCACTGTATATACTGATATAAAAAATAAACATAGTTTACGGGGCAGAAGAGGGGTTATAAAAAAATAATTAAAACTATAAAATAATTTATTTTGAGGATGCTGTCCAGAGTTGTTACTGTGTGGAGAAGGTGGAGGGTCTTCCTTGGTAAACAGTTTTAGACAAAGTTTTCTCAGTCTTAAATTCTGTCTGTCACATATTTTCAACCCTCTCTCACAGAAGATAGTAGCTACAGATCAATTTGACTTTTGATGTTATAACATCACAAAAATGATATTTCATGCCAATGTGATGTAAAATGCAATGTTAAGTAAAAAGGCAAGATTTCAGGGTTTCAGAGCAGAGTAGAAGTGTATCAAGAGAAATAGGAACAGATGGCAAAAGAACTCTTTACAAGAAGAAAATAAACAGAATAACTGGAAGATACAATGGGCTGCAGCACTGTGGTGTTTTCCCTCACTTTTATAGGTCTGAACACTGTCTTTGCATCCTTGTTAGAGGTCTGAGTATGGGGAAACTGTCTCCAGATACCCTACTCATTTTACAGTGTTCATACAATTGCGTTATTCATACTGGAGGGAGGGTGTGTCTTTTTAGGCATTTCTAGTACTGTCTATATTTGATAATGGGATAGCTTCTGTGACATAAGTGTTGTTTTCATTTTATTAACGGTCAAGGCTGTATTTGTATTTGAAGACTTTCACGTGAAAGGTTTGTCAGTGTGTGCTCTCTTTCGGGATTGATAAAGGAGGTGGTATTTTTCACTTCAGTTTTTCTTAATTTATTTATTATGTCTCATTACCTTCAGCTGATGGTGAAGGAGGGATGGAAGATGAAAGTCGATCAGTCAGTGGCTTTCTCCACTTTGACACTGCTTCCAAAGGTAAACATTATGGCTGTTGATTATTTCTCAGTAAAGTTCTGATCCTGAAGCAGGGGGAGGGCCATCTCTAGAACAGACAGTTTGAAAAGGAAAATAATAGGCTTCTTAACAGCAGCAGTACATGGAATAATTTTATTTTGTGTGTGGAAAAACATGGGGAAGCCTTGATGTAGATGGTTGGAGTAAGTGGAAAATACTGGACTAGAAAACGAAGTTAGAAGAATTTGTGTTCAGTCTGTGTTTAAGTATCTATGGAAGGGCAGAATGGGCGGGCGGTAGTCTATAAATTTACTGCTGTCAGTAAAAACAGTGAGAGTGTTGCTAAGGCTGAACATATTTGTATTTTCATGACAAAGAATATAAAACCAAAATAAGTAACTTCAGATTCCTTACAATGTTTCGAAGTCTCAACAAAAGACTGCATGGCTCTCGCTGAAAACCAGCCTGCTTTTATTAAGGAGAAAAAATGGCTTGTATTTGTAAATATTGAATTACATGCATACCTAAAAGGAAAACAATACAGTATAACACAAATTAATAATGTAAGGCTCTAGAAAATGTTTTTAAGCCCCTTACGTAGATTGATAGTACTTTCTGAAGATTTAATGTTTTCTTTTGAAATTTCACGTGTTAAGATTTGGATTTACAAAGGTAAGTTAGGCTCCTATCGTCAATTTTGTTTTATTTTCCCCTTGATGTTTCTGAATACAGTTTGAATTGATTTACATTTCCAGTACGCAGGAAGATCTTAAGTATCCTGGATTCAATTGACTTCAGTCAGGACATTCCAGAGCCTTTACAGCTGGATTTTTTTGACCGGGCCCAGATTGAGCAAGTCATTGCTAATTGTGAGCACAAGAATGCGCGTGGACAAGTGGTCTGCAATGTCAAGGTGCGCAGTGGTCTGTGTCCTCAAGCTGCATGTTCAAGTATATATTTTGATAATAATAATAATAAAAAGATTATAATAATAATAATAATAAAATGAAAAGGTATCAATAATACTTTGAAACTTGCTTTCACAAAAAAAGTATAGCTGTTTCAGATACTTGCATAATTTATGCAAACTATTTGCATTAGTTTATTTCTTCTTCTGCATTGCACACACTGATTTCTCATTTGCAGTAAGCAAATGCATCAGTTTAAGACACTTTCATGACACGTTTTCGATGTTAATTTTTTCCTGTGTTGGAACACCCAAGTGGTATTGCACCTTAAGTATTTCACAGCGTAGTTGTGTGGTGCAGTAGTTCTTGGAGGCTTTAGGTAAGATAGTGTCCTATTGTGATGAGTACTTGACAAGTGTATGATAAATAGTCCTGAAAAATTTGTGATCTGAGAGACAAAGGACAGAGCAGGAGCAGAATGTATCATGAAAGTGATCTTGATGGTGATAGGAATGCAGCTATTCCATATTAGGAACCAGGTATTCTATATTGTAAAATGTATTTTAGACTTGAGAGGGAACAAGTCTTTCCTTCTGTGCACGAGGACTATAGTTGAAAAGAGCGTGTGATGTGTCAGAAGAGCTTATGAAAGGACAGAACAAGTTAGGACCAGAAGTGAATGAATGAGTGTGAAAGGAGAAGCGCAGTGAGCAGAGAGAGAGACTAGACAGCTAAACGTACTGCAATTAGAGAATGGAGGAACCTAAAAAATGAGTAAAACTTATTTGAATCTTATTCCTTCAGTTGTATCTGCCATTATATAGCCATCTCCTAAATGCTTTTAGGAGGAACACATACACCTTCCTTGTCATTAAAGTTTCTTTTTTAACTTTTTAATTTCAGTACCTTCACAGAGTTCTGGTTGCAGAAGTCAATGCCCTTCAAGGAATGGCAGCGATAGGCCAGAGACCTTTACTTATGGAGGTGAGTAGAGAAAAAGTAAACTACTGTTTGTTGCCGCTCTTGGTGTATTTCGTATCCTGTCGAGCAGTAAGCTTTACTATGAAAGTTTGTGTATTTCAGTCCTAACTCCTCTCTCCTGGAGGGGAGAGGAAAAAAAAAAAAAGACATTAAAATTTGGTAAGATAAACTGCTTAACCTACTCTTCTCTAAACAGCAGACATGGAGTCTGATTTCTCTTTTCTTTAACCTTTTCCCTCCCTATTTCTGATAACAGTGCAGCTCCTGCTCCACTGTACAGAAAGCAGTACATGCTGATGTCAAAAATGGCTGTTGACTAGCACAGTGTGTAGCAGCCAAGTTCATCTTGCCTTTCTCTCACAGGGGATGCCAATTTATTTCTCCTTTCTTCTACATAGCTATAGCTTCAGTGAACTTGGAGCTTAATTATTTTCTGAGGTTCATGCCATTTTTTAATTTTAGTTGAAATTGGCTAAATGCATTTGAAAGTTGAAGGATGAAGGAGAAATGACTCAGACTAAAACGTGAAGAAAATGTGCAAACAATTTTTTCATGGTTGTTTTTGTTTTGATTTTAAAGTGTCTGTTAGAAAAGAATTTCCCTGAATAAATTTTTTTTGCTGTGAGCTTGAGACATTTATGATGGAAAGACCTTGTGAAAAGCAGCTGGATTGGCCTATCTTGTTAAAATGATTAATAGCAGCTTGTTTCTGATAAACTGAAGACTTACCTTTTTTTTTTTCCTTCTCTCTTCAAAGACTATTACTAAGAGATAAAATTCTTCTCTTGAAATCTGTCTTTGCCATTAACTTCTTTTAGCCTATTATAACTTGGTTTCTTTGTTACTGGCTGTTCAGGAGATCAACACTATCCTGCAGTATGTAGTGGAGCGGAACAAGCTGCTGCAATGCCTCCATGCGAAGAGGCATGCTTTAGAGTCGTGGAGACAACTGGTGGAAATTATACTCACTGCCTGCCCCCAGGATCTCATACAGGCTGAGGACAGACAGCTCATTATCCGCGATCTATTGCAGGATGTGCATGACAAGGTAATGCTATACTGGAAATCAACCCTCTTCTTGAACTTTGTTGCTGTATCTTTTTATGTGAAAGAGAAACTGCTCCTTAAGTAGCATTCCTGATTGAAATAAAAAAAAAATTGTCTGCCTTTAGAATTCTTTTCAGTTTTCTGATTGCTGCTATGCTCAAGTTGAATGCCGCGTGGACAAAGGGGATACTCTGTATTCTTGCATAGCTACTCTTGAACTATGAACCAGGTATTGACAAATTTCAAAGACATTTCAGTGTAATCCAGTAGATTCCAGATGTTAGTCTGGAAAGGGTGTGTGAAAAGGAAACAGCCGATTTTGACAAGGAACGTGGAAGGGATGGAGGCAAACAGTACTACAGTTGCTGATTGACTGCGTTTATGTGACTCACTGCAAATCCTCCCACTGCTGCTTTTGAGAAATGAAAGAGTTGAATGAAGCTTCAGAGTAGAGGTAGTAAAGATTTTACAATTAGAAGGATGTTTGGAAATGCAAGAGTTTGCTTTGTCTTAAAATATTTAAAGTCTAGGTGGCTTATTGCTGAGTTCTGGTAGTAATTTTTGAGTCAGACTAGGCAGTTACTACTGACCCAGCCAGAAAAAAATTAAGCAAAATATTAAAGAAGAAATCGAAGAAAAAAATTAATGAAGTTTCCTTGTATTGTTTAGGCTGCTGGGGCATTTAAAAAATTATTTTGCTTTATTGTGAGAGTTATGCTGTTTGTATTTCTGATTAGACAAGTTATATTTTGAGAAATATATATGAAAATGTTACTTGTGTTCAAGCAAAGGATAACTTTTTGGATTTTTGTTGTTGTTTTTTCCATTATTTTTTCCTGTAGGTGTTATCTAAAAACTATGTTTTAGTGGAGTGCTGGTTTTGGTTTTTACATAAGCAAAATTTGAAAAATGGGGAAACAAGGGAGGCCTTTGCTAGTTGAAGGGATTTCTTTCTTTTCAAAAATCTTTACAGAGCAGAAATTTCGGACTAATTTTCTGTAGTACTTAATTTTTAGTGAAGATTTTGTTAATTTGAGAAAACAATTACCGTTATTTTCTTTTGAACATAACTGATCTCTTGTATTAAACAACTGCATTGTTTAAACGGAAAATTTCTTGAGTGGCAGTGATAAAAGAAACCAGGTTTACCTTTGAAATGATGAAGTGAACTAAAGTAGTAAATGCTAACTTCTCCTTAGGGTTTCTCCAACATTGTCTAAAATGCTCCTTTGACGCTTACTTCTTTGATGCTCACCCCTTTAAGTTTTCTAAAGTGTAGCTTTCTTAAATAGCTGTAAAGCCAAGAGGGTGTCTGTTGTTCTTTCCCTAGCTTAGGTTTAGATATTTTATTAATAGAGCAACTCAAACGTAAGCTTGTTCCTTCCCTTTTCCCCATCCAGATTTAATTATCATCCTGCCTGTGATTTGTGTAAATTAAAGAAAAGGCAGCTAATGGTTTTCTCAATTAAAATATGTTCAGCTCATCCTTCTGAACAATTTTCTGACACTGCTGATTTTGATTTGTTTTAAATAGTGCCGTGTTAATGAAATCCTTATGCATACCTAAATGAAATAGCTGTGAGAGGCTAAATTAATTGCCTTAATGGCTTGTGAAATCAGACACTTCTCTACTTTTTTTTTCTTTTTTTTTCCCTTTTTCTTCTTCTCTTTTAAGATCCTAGATGATGATGCAGCTCAGGAGTTGATGCCGGTGGTGGCAGGGGCAGTGTTCACCTTGACTGCCCACCTGAGCCAGTCCGTGAAAACTGAGCAGAAACAGCCACTCTCACTCCCTATGTCAGGACAGTCACAATATGTCCTGATGCTGGATGGTTCTTTTACCTCATCACCTGGCTCCGAGAGCATATCCATGGGTTTTGCTTCCATTGGTGACTCCTCCCTCCACATCATCTTAAAAAAGCTGCTGGATTTCATTTTGAAAACAGGTGTGTTGACTTTTGCAGTTTGTGTGTGGGAATTCCAGCTGCTAAGAGTAGAAAGATGGATTGAGCTGCTGCTTGTTACTGCAGTGAGGATTTTTATTACAGTAATTGGGTAGATCTTACATGATTAATATATATCTAAGTGATGTTACTAATGAGAAAAAAATTACTAAAGGCATATTTTTTAATCTGAACACCAAGCAGAAGAAAGATGTGTAAATATTGCAACTTTTTTGGAGCATCATAAACTTGATGAATTTACTTATAAATATTCTTTTATGTGAACAGTGGAGCTCTGACTTAAGACATCTATTTGTTTCATTTATTTCTGCCAGCATTGTCATAGGAAAGTTAAATTAAGCTGAAGATGATGTTACGGAATTTATGTCTATTTGGTTTTAATTATGAATGTTTCTTGTGAACAGGTGGTGGCTTCCAGAGAGTGAGAACGCACCTTTATGGATCACTGCTTTATTATTTGCAGATTGCCCAGAGACCAGATGAGCCAGACACTTTAGAAGCAGGTAAAGTCCAATTGTATTATGGAAAGGAATAATAAAAAAAAAAATTTGCTCTTTAACCCTGAACGGTACAGTTTCTGCATGCTGAGTTGTCTTCTGGAAATAGATAGATAGATAGAAACCATCTTACTCCCAAGAGCCTCTGAAATTAGTTGCTTATGCGAAATGATGCAAATCTTCTAATCAGACCTGTCTAGTACATATGCATTCAAAAGGGATTGTTCTGGATGAGGATATTACATTTCTGGCATCCAGCCCTAAAGAAGGTATTTCATTTGGGTCCGTTTAAAGCTATGCATCATAGCTACAGAAGTGTAAAAGGACTGGAGCTTAATTGGACCTACTTGAGAACAGTTAGAGGTGTAGAAATGTATTGCCTCCACATCTGTATGTGCACACATACCGCTGTGATCCTATTAAAAAAACCCAAAAAACACCCCCCCCCAAAAAACAACACAAAGATTATTTAATATTCTTTCTGTTCCTTTAGCTGATGACCCCTAGTGGGAAAACAAACAAACAAAAAAGCATCACCCCCTCTACCCCTCAAAAAATAAGCAAAAAAAAAAAAAGCCATCCAGAGTTGCTGTTTAATCAAGAGACCTTACGGTGAATATCACATTAGCTCTGTAAATGGATTAAATACTTGATTTTTCAGTGTTTCTAGTAATTATCTAATCTTAGAGCTTGGACAAGGATTGAAAAACAAACGTGGGGCTAGTACATGTGCATGCAGACTCCTACTGATTTTGCTTGATCAGCTTTTTGAGCTACAGTAGTAAAAATACCTTTGAATTTATTATGACCCCTTCGTAGTTTGTTGCTGGCATTGGATTCTGCCCTTTCCCACTTAAGTCATCTTGTTTATGTCCCTTCAAAGCTGAGTGTTTTGTTCCCAGTGAAAGTTCTTAGGCCTAATATGCTTTAAATTATTCTAAGATTCAATACATGTAATGTAGAACATATATTTGAAAAGATGATGTATGTATGCAGGCATAACATTTTTTGTGCTGGCTCGCCTGTGTGTTCAGGAAAGAATGGATTTTTAGGAAAACATCTGCACTTCGTTCAAAACACCTGTCCATTGTTCGGGGCATTACGGCTGCAAGACAGAGAATGCCCTGAGGCATGTAGCCTCAGCTGTGCTGTAGCTAAGTTAATGCTAAGATGCCCATCTTTTCATCTTTCCTTTTTTTTGTTTTACGTGCTTTTTACAGCTAAAAAAACGATGTGGGAACGTCTGACAGCTCCTGAAGATGTGTTTAGTAAATTGCAACGGGAAAACATGGCAATTATTGAGAGTTACGGGGCGGCTCTCATGGAGGTGGTCTGTCGTGATGCTTGTGATGGTCATGAGATAGGCCGGGTAAATAAATCTGTTCCTTTGTAATCGCTGTTCCGTTTGTTTTAAAGAACATTTTACCACTGAACAGAAAAAGGAAATTTCATGAGGTACAACTAGAACATTTTTTGTAGATGCTTAATCTGTTTCACATTACTGTCCTCCTACTCATCCTTCAAGCTGTTGAAAGTAGGGGCATACGTGCATATTAATTTTTTCCTCAAAAAAGCTGTGTCCTAATCTTTAAAAATAATGATAGCAAGCAGCGCTGTAGAAGACTGTAGGTATGAACTGCTGTGGCAGTTATTTGTTGTTATTTTTAAGTCATGGACATACCAGTTTATTATCCCGCTTTGGGAAGGTTTGGTGACTTCAGGAAGAAATATCTTCTGATATTAACATCAGTGGACAGGAATCGAGTCAGAATGCAAACTAGTTTTAAATAGCAATAATGCTTGTAGCAATACTTCATTAAAATATTTTGGCATAGTTTTTGTTCAGCAATATCTTGTTAAAGAATAATAGAGAAAAGGTAATTGTCTCATACTATACTAAAACATCAAGAAATCCTAAAATATTTTCCACACGAAGGATTGCAACTGTAGTGAGAAATGCATTCTGCTTTTAAGAAGCTGTTAGAAAGAACTGCGTAGCATTTCATATTTCTAGGTATTTGTTAGAAAACTCATTGATCTCATAGATGTAATTCTGTTTTTTTATTCTTTTTATGTTTTTTCTTGCCCCCGTCACAGATGCTGGCATTGGCTTTGCTGGATCGTATTGTTTCAGTAGACAAGCAGCAGCAGTGGCTGTTGTATCTCTCCAATAGTGGCTACCTAAAGGTGCTTGTGGATAGCCTGGCAGATGATGATCTGACTCTTCAGAGTTTGCTCACGCCTCAGCCCCCTTTACTTAAAGCGCTGTACACCTACGAGTCCAAAATGGTAATAGTGCTTCAGAAACCATTTTGTGATAGGGTGCTTTTTTTTTAATAGAAGTTGTTTGTCTATGCTTCATATTGATTGTACTCAAGAGATATTTTACTAAAATAATAGTATTAGAAATTATGTTAAAATCAAGAGAGAAAATAGTCATAATAAGTCTCATTGTGCATCTCCAATACTTATCCTTCTCTGCTTTTTCTCTAGGCATTCCTCACTAGAGTAGCTAAAAGTCAGCAAGGGGCATTGGAGCTGTTGCGGTCTGGAGTGATTGTGAGGCTGGCACAGTGTCAAGTGTACGATATGCGACCCGAAACAGACCATCAGGGGTAAGTGTTGGTTCCCTGGCTGATTTTGAAACTGTAATATAGTCTTGGAAGCATATGATATCTTTTCATAGCCACAAGTCTTTTGAGTAAGTATTTGTGGGTATATTTTGTGTATGTGTTTCTTTAACCTATCAGTTCAGTTTAAAACTATCTTTTATTGATAGAAAAATTGCAGATAAGTGCATGGGAATTAGTACTTGCTTATCCATTTACTTTGACTATGTAAAATCTTACTTGTTTGAGTCCTTAGATAGGAATTGTCTAATTACTATTATAATATCATTTAGACAGTAATGTTTGAAAAATAGCCTATACTGTAAACTTATTTTGGGGCCTTTGCAGTTGGTGAACAGCAAGTGCAGAGTTTGTCCTCCCACATAAAGCACCAATGAGTGATGAAGTAAATGTTATTTCAGAAATATTTTATGATGTGTTTAAAAAAAAAAAAGTTTCTTGATGTGTTGCCATGATCTTAGTCATTGTGAGATGACTGAGAGATCTCAGAGAAAGAAATTGCATTTTTACGGGAAATCACCTCTGTTGATTTCAAACCTCAGTCCTTTCTTTAAATTTACATTTCTTAGTGACACACTGGAGGTTCAAACACTTCGGAAAAAATGTAAGACTTGGACAAGTACTCTGTTTAAAAGTGCCAATGAGATATGTAAGATTCTATGAAACCTACAGGGCATTTGTTAGAAGACTGTATTTTTCAGTTGCTGTAGAATTAAGCACACCTCTTCCTAAAATATTAGAGAATACTCAGTTTTATGTATAAGTAAAGAAAACAGATGTCATATTTCTACATCAAAGTAATCTGATGTAATATAGTATAGTAAAAAGAAGTAATTTTCTCTGCTTAGAGAAAGTGTCAGGCAGAACCTTTCTAGGTAAATTGCAGCAGCTTTGTATCATAATTTTGTTGCTTTTCCAATATAAACTCAGTTCAAGTACAGACCTATTACTGAAATATGAATATTTGCAGGTTCTTGAGGATGACTGTAGGCTGAGTCTCTGCCTCGCTAGTGGACTTCACTTTTCTTGCACTGTTTATCTTTTTTCTCTTCTTTTTTTTTCTTTTCCTTTCTTCTTTTTAAACCTCTTAAGAATGTACGGAATGAGAGATCCCCCAGTCTTCATTCCTGCTCCAGTGGAACGTTATCGCCAGATTCTTCTTCCAGCTCTTCAACTGTGCCAAGTGATCCTCACATCCAGCATGGCACAACACCTGCAAGCAGCAGGACAGGTAAGTTCCAAAATATGCTAGAATATCACTGCTCACTCAGAGAAATTATGTGTCCTTTTGCTGTGAAAGTAAGTTTTTTTTAAAAATCTCATCCTCACTGGTATGGGAGATCACTTTAAAATTCTCCAAAAGTAAAACCGTTGCTTCCTCTCTGCTCACTGCTAAATTTTGAGTCATTCATATTTTTCCCTTTTCTTCTTGTGGTACAGGTTTTGCAGTTTCTGATTTCCCATTCAGATACCATCCAGGCAATCCTGAGGTGTCAAGATGTTGGTGTTGGATCTCTGCAGGAGCTGGCCTCCCTGACAGGAATAATCAGCAAGGCAGCTTTGCCAGGTAGGAAATGCACTTTTGAAGTGTCTTAGCCCCATCTGCATGAATCTCAGGCTTTGTTTTCTATAAAGAAATAATAAGACGTATAAGAGAATATCTACTACAGTACAGAATTTTCTTGACATGTAGAGCTCTTGGAAAAATAAAGAAATTATAAGTCATTGTTCTTGAAGTAAGTATGGTGGACTTTCATTGGATGTATGCATTATCAATAAGCATCAATATGCGTTTGACTTCCCATTTTCGTTATGCCACCTGACAGGAAGTACTTCTTGGTTTTGAGATGACTTGCAAATAGTACTATTCAAAATGCCTGTGGCATCTTCAGAAAGAATTTTCATTCAACATATTCTGTGACTGAGGAAACAAAGACAGATAATTGCTTGCATACCTGTATCTTTGTTAATGTCTTCTCCATTTTTTTTTTATTTTAAAAAGAAAGCTTAAAGAGAGAAACGCTGTGAATTAGCATACTGACAATTCTCTTGGGTGACTTATCTTCACAGAGGACTAATAATTACTGTGATGGATATAGGGATTTCTTCTGCATGCTAGAAGACTTGCTTACCCTTTGAAAATAACTTCTATTTTGATTTAATGGCTTTCTTTGTTTAAAAGGGATGCCTGACTACAATAGAAAGGAGTGCAGAGCTGTAGGCTGAGCCCAAATGTTTCTTTGATTACAGTTTACTGAGCTTTGCACAACAGCTACAACTTTTTGTTAACCTCCCTTCCTCCCTGTGGCCCCTGCCTTTTAATTACTTAGCAGAACAGTAGGCTGCGTGCTCTTATACATCTCCTAGTAGCTGCATTAATATCTGAATGTTTTCCTCAAACAACGTGCAAAATGTAAGTTGTGTGTTTGGCTGAAGTTCTTCTGATCAGTGCTTGTATTTAAATGTACATACTGCATAAATCTGTTTTCTTTTTAAAGAAATGCCAAACGGTTAAGTTAATGGCTGTATCTTTTATCAGGAGTGCTAAGTGAGCTGGATTTGGATGTTAATGAAGGGACACAGATGGAGCTACAAGGACATATAGGCCGATTTCAGGTAATGAAGTTGTATATTTAACACTTGTCATTTTAAAATTATGTAGATGAGTTTCTTCCTGTTTTTTTACTCTGACTAGCAGCAGTTATGAAAGGGATGTTTTCTACCCTTAATGAGAATGTGTGGTGGTTTGAGGTAGTTTTTTTGGGGGGTTGGTGGTTTGTGTGGTTTGTGAATTTTTGGTGCTTTGGTTTTCTTGGCATGGTGATGGTTTTTTTTGTTCGGTTGGGTTTTTTTCTCCCTGGCCAAGTAGAAAAGGTAACATTGGACAACATCAGAGTTGTATCGGGGACTTTGTTTCCCTCTCTAGTTTACGATTTATCGTATGTGGAGAAGAAGAATTTGAGGTCACCATCAATGCATGTGAAGTAATGTAGAAATACTCTGTTACCGCTTTTGCCACAAGCATGTCTCCAGCTCAACAATTTGGAGTATCAACATGCTAGTGTTTTATTTCTTTCCTCCCCTTTTAAAAATAACCCTGGCTTAGAAACCAGCATGAAAGTCAAGGTAGAGTAAGTCTTGCTCAAAAGCTGTCATTGCAGACCTTTTTACAGCTCAGCATTCAGCATCCAGCAACGTTTTTGAAGCTTTGTAATTCATGTGAACAAAGACTTTCATAAAGAAATATTTCACTGACAACTATCTGTAGGAAGGGCTGCTCTATCAAATACTTCTTATTGAAAGAGAAGGATGTGTTCTCGAGACACTTTGATAGTAACTATTAGGCTGACCAGCCTGAAGCAAAGTAGCAAGCTATAAATGATTGCTGTAATGCTGGGTTACTTGGGAGTCCACTGCATCATGTCAGCAAGAAATTCCCATGGGAAAGCACAAAGATTTTATTTTTTTGTTATAAGGAGTTTTAATTTGCTAATTTGGAAAATGAGCTGTTCTGGACAAAACTCTGTGAATCAGACATCTGTTATTGTAACTTTTCTCTCTGGTTTGTCCTCTTATTTTCATCAAGTGCAAAAAGGATTAAAGTGTTTACTCTTACCCAATAGTAATTACCAAACAAAATCTTTGATAGCTTTTTTTGCCGTTCACAAAACTGCCTTAGTCTGAGGCACTTTGCTGATCTTAACAGCCCCAGGTAAAGTAAAACCAAATGTATTGATTGTTACTTCTTTTTATGAAACTGTTGAATTGGTTTTTGCACTCTACTTCTGTGGAGCTTAATAGCTTCATGTCCCGATTTTGTTAGTTTGCCTGTATAGGTAAAGGTGTTTTAAGCGGGAGTGGGTAAACCTCAACTGTCGTTGATGTCCATCAGTATAATAGTCTGGAAGGAGAGTCTGAAAGTGCACAAAGTTGTGCACTTTCAAATGGCATTCTTTTCTTAAGGAACTGTTTTAGGGTACCATTATTTTTAAAAAATTAATTAAAAGTGAGATAAAACATTGTGTTGTAAAAAATTTAAATTTTGTTTACAAAGTGCTAAAAGTTTTATTTGCATTGCTCCCTTGCTGTTGTAAGGGATATGTATCACTGAAGTGAAAAGAATTAGGCACTCAATTTGTTGCGATATTAATTGAAATGTTAATTTCTTCTGGCAGCGCCAGTGCTTAGGACTCCTAAGTCGGTTTGGTGGCTCAGACAGACTACGTCAGTTTAAACTGCAAGATGATAACGCAGAGGGAGACAGAGTGAACAAGAGGGATGAAATTGAGTTGGCCATGCAACAGGTAAGGACACGGGAAGCTGCTCGAACCTTCAGTCTCAAAATTGTGACATTTTACCTGCTGTGCAGATCTGTTCAGTTGTCATCTTTTCATATGATAGTGGCAATGCTCTACACTGGTTTTTGTTTGGTATAGGATCTTACATTTTATTTCTGTTTAAAGTAAACCTTGAAAATTTGGTTACTTAAACTTGCATTAGCAGCCGTTATTGTTTTGGGTACAAACTCTGTGAACTTTGAAGCCTTAAATTGATCAGAAATTTTCAAAATGAAGGCTGGGAATAGAGAGTGATGGCTAACATTTAAGTTGGAGCCAAAGGGGACTCAAAATTGACCAGAAATTTTAACTAGCAAGTTTGGGAAAGAGGCAAGGGTGCAAATCCTAGACTTGAGACAGAAGAGAGGCTGTAACTGATCAGAGTACAAGAATCATCATGTTCTGGTGAGAAGAGAGGAATCAAACCATATTGTTTATTGACATTTATCCATTCAAAATTTAATGCTCCAAAGCCTGTAGATATTGTGATTGACAAGCTGCCATATTTTTTTCTTTTTTTGGCAGATCTGTGCAAACGTGATGGAATACTGTGAGTCACTTATGTTGCAAAGTGCCCCCAGTTTTCAGCACACTGTTTGTCTGTTTACTCCTAGCCTGTCAGAATCAACCAACCGAGATGGGCCTCGTCAGGGTGAGATTTTTGGCTTGCTGTTTTATGAGACTGAATGGTGTGACGTTTGGGCTAGTAGAATATAATGAACCAGGGGCTGGAGTTTCACGTATGCTTTAAGTCGCTTTATGCCAGTATTGTAGCTGCCCATTTTCTAATTTTGGAACACATGCTTGCACTAAGCCAAATCAGGAAACTAATCCAAGTTAAAACAAACATGACCAAAAAATCCTTTCGAATTCACTTCCCGTGGCAGCCTCAGAAACATATATCAGTAAAAAAACATGTATGTAAATAAACAGCACGAGGCAGGGGAAGGTGAGGATTTTTGGTTTTGTTTTTTTTTCCAGCATCTGTGCTGGATTACATTCTGTGAAACTAGGATGTCATTTACGACACGTAAGATGTGTTTTGATGCTGACTGGAACTCTTCTTTAGAAGAGACATGGCAAGAGTTTACAGTGTGCTGTTGTGGAGCTGAGTGGTTAAGATGTTTAAATAATAAGTCTTCTGGTCTAGTTACGTTTCACATGTTACAGTCAGTACTGTACTATGCTGGCTGCCTTCTGGTACTGCAGCCACAGAATTTTTTGCCTAGACTTTCGTTTTTATTACCTCTGACATGGAAATACAAATTTGCCAGTGCTTTTATGTCTTTCACTACTTTATTGACAGAGACCATATCTTATTGATTTCTTGATATATTTTTTTAAAATTTATTATAACTTGTTTATCATCTTTCCTAGATACACAAGCACCGGTGGTCCCATACTGGCACTTGCCCGGCTTAGGCATTATTGTCTACCTGCTGAAACAGGGCACTAGTGATTTCTTCAGTTACTACGATAGCCATCGTCAGAGCGTTAACAAACTGCAAAATGTGGAGCAACTCCCACCAGATGAAATAAAAGAGGTAATAGTTCTTCTGACTCTGTAGTCTCTGAATGGTTTGTAATTTAGGCGTAGCTGTAACCGAGACTCCCAAGTATCTTAGAGAAGTTGCAGTTCACGTGCATATTCCTTTCTACTGTTGATGAAGGGGTTCATAGAATAAGTGACCTAAAACTTCGGGAAAATATTTGGCTTAACTTTGCAGAAGTTGGAATTTTCTGGGTATACATTTAATTTCTCTCTTTTTTTGGTCATCAAGGTTATGCAAATTTAAAATAGAGAGCACAGTTTCAAAGAAACAGTATTTGACAAGGAAGTTCTAAATATTGATAACCAATTTTATTTGCTTATTTCTTTTGATGCTCTGCGATTTGCTATAATCTTCTTGGTTTTCCTCCTTTTATCACAGCTGTGTCAGTCCGTTATGCCAGCTGGGGTTGACAAAATCTCCACTTCCCAAAAATACGTTTTGGCAAGGCGACGCCTGGTGAAGCTAATAAATAACCGAGCCAAGCTGCTTTCTCTCTGTTCTTGTATCCTTTTAAAGTTGAAGTGACCTTCAAGGTGATGCTCCAGGAAAGTGGAGAAATAGGAACAGGTTCTTTTTACCTAGGTTTCTGACCAGTTTGAGCAACACTTTCTGCAAAAAGGAAATATGAAAATTAAATTAGTAAGAGGGTGTTGTTCTGATACTGTCAGAATGTAAATATTATCAAGTAATTCCCATTGTGCAGACCCTGCTAGGGCTTTTTGTAACATTATAATGGAGGAGTTACTAAAGCCCAGCTCTTAAACACAGTATCCAGACCCCCTAAGCATTCACATATGTACAAGTGTGGTGGAAGAAATATTTTAAAAATAATTTTGAGGTGCCTCTCAGAGCAACTGGAGTTTCCAGTCTTATAGTCAACCGTGCATAAACCTAATCTCATGAACACCAGTAATTCTGTGGAAATACCAAGTCACGCACAAAATAATGGTCTGTAGTGGATGAGAATTTTCCTCTGAAACCCACTTTGGGATAGATGTGCTCTTGCAGACTTACCTGTTGGAACTGAAGATGTCACTGCCATCCCAGGCTTTATAACCTCAGCTTTTATTCACTGTCTCTGCAGCTGAGCTATTGTTACAAATCGCATGAGCGCTCGTACTCTGCTCTGGTGCAGCGTGTTGGTTTAAAGCCTCTCCAGGGTGAGCAGCCGTCACTGAAGTAGCGTAGCCAGCACTGCAGTGACGCGGGTAAGGAGAGTGCAAGCGATCCCTTCCCAGGCCGTAGCAGTGGGGGTGAGAAGCTTCTGCTGGAGGAGGTGACAGATGGTTAAGCTAACCTCTTCAGCTGCTTCCAAGCGTCTAAATATGATCATGCAGTAAATGTACAATCCAAAGACAACAAAATTAGACTCCTTCACTTGCATGTGTCTACAGATATTATAGAAACGTGTCTCTTCATTCTTTGGCGTCATCTGGAACACTATCTACTGCATTGCACACCTGCTGACTCCCAAGACCCACTGCTGTCCTCCAGGTTGTCATTTAAGAAAGGAAGGCTGCAAGGTAAAACTTCTCAAACATCAAAGTGCCTTTGAAAAACTTCTGATGGTTAACTTTAAACTGATTTGATGCCGTTAATATTTTGCCAGTTATATTTAATAAAAGAGATTTTGTTTGGATTTGGACACACCTTTGGATTTTCCTCTGCAGAACTGGCAATACAAGTATTGTTGAGTCATAGACTTTTGGGGTTTTTTCCAATACACATAAACTCCAAAGAAAAGTAAAATGAACTAATTTTATATTAGCTATATAAAACTTATGTTAAAATATTTTCATATATAATAATTACAGGAGATCTTGAGTTGGAAGGGACCCATAAGGATTACCCAGTCCAACTCGCTGCTCCTTGCAGAACTGCCTTACGCTAAACCAAACATCAGCACACTCCCTGCTGCTCTCAGGCTCCGGGGCTCTGGGCTACAGCTGCCAGTTTGTACTGGGAGGGCACCAAAGGGATCCAGTTTGTACTGGGACAGGGCTCAGTTTGTACTGAGAAGAGGCCAAAAGATCCAGTTTTCACCGGGAGGGAGCAGGGGAATCCAGTTTGTACTGGGAGAGGGCCCAGTGGGTACTGGGCCTAAGTAATTTAATGATCTAAGATGAAATTAGGAACTAAAATGAAGACTGGTGATTTTTAAAACATTTTTAGATATGTGGGCACCATTGATTCACCAGAAGATTTTAAGTCTGTTGAATTTTGGTTTTAAAAAAGAACCCAACGCATTAGAAATGGAAGTCAGAAAGGGAGAAGTGATCTGGGGAGGAGCTTTTTGCCTCAAGTGCTATGTTATTTATGGCTCTTTACTTTAGTGATTTGGAGAAAATAAATTAAGTCAAAAAATTTGTCTGATTTCAATTGTGTCATTGCACAAGTTTATTGACCAATTTGAAACACTGTGGTTTATACTCATTTTATAACTCGGTGCAGAGGAGATGGTGTTGAGCAGCCAACATAATTTTAACATCTCATTTTCTATCCCTAGATTCCTTTGGTTCTGACCCTAACTTGGATTTCAGTAGCGGACTGAATCGAGTAAGCCAGCATGATATAGAACAGGTGAGATGTCACAGTCTCCTGAAAAACCCTGCACGTGCTTGATTACCAAACAGCTATTGCGAGCAGTCTGACTGTAGCTTTTCCCCCTCTAAACAACCTGTGGGTGATGCCAACAGGATAGAACTTAAGATTAATGAGATGTTGCAACATTTTTTTTTAAAAAAAAGTGTTATGAAGCAGGTTGCAGTTGTGCTGCTCCACACATATTTTCAAGTCTTAATAAAAAAAGTTAAATGAAAAATGAGCTAGACTTAAAAAATATATATATATATAAAATATTCATTTTCTGTTGTAAACCAGTCAAACGGTGTGTATTTTTTAATAATAGCTTTCTGAACACATCACTTATCCTTGAAAGCCTCGCAGTGTCAGGATTCCCAGTTTTCTTTGATCCTGTAGCTGTTTGCTAGAGGTCAGCTGCAGCTCGGCTGAGGAGAAATGAGGTTGAAAAGGGTAACAGAAACTGAGGAGACTATGAAATGTGAATACTAGCAAAGTAGTGATTTCTGCTTATGTAGTGATTTAATTGTTTCTGTAAATTTGATGCAGAGGTGGCAGACCAAAAAAAAAAATCGCATTTATTTATAAATCCCACTGACATTTCATTTAGGGGCAGAAGAAGACCCTGTGCTTAAAAACCTGTACGGTCTCAAATATGTTTATAAGACCTAGAATTATAAGAACAGGTGTATGTGTTTTTTTGTGATGAGGCATCTGTCTCTTATTTCATTTGTTCAAAAGCAAAATATACAGTAACGTCTTGCTAAAATACTTAGAATGTAATTAATTTTTTTCAGGGGTTGTTTACGTATGTATTAATGCAAAAACATTGGCTGTGCACATGGATTCTTAACTTGTGAACAGTCCTTAAAGGACTAGGAAAACTTTAATTGGAAGAAGTGTTGGTATGACTAAACTGATGAAGCTGAATTACGTAAGACCAGGAATTTAATTCCTAAAACTTGGAGAGGTTATAAAGTGGCAATATTTGGATAATCTGTAAATGCTCCGAGTCACCCAAAGACTTCTATAGAAAGGCTATCCATTGTATAATTTAGAAAAAAACATAAGGGAAGAATGCAAATAGTACTACTTAGGGGAGTCAGACAAACCATACTTTGGAAAGTGGTTGAGAGAATAAATCACAGGAAAGGGTTGATGATCGATAAGCAGATGTTCCAGAAAGAGATGACTTTGTACTGATGACTCCAACGCATCTCTGTTTCTCAGCTTCAGATTGAAGCCACGAACAGTTTTGGTGAATCTCTGCAGAAGAAGCTTCTGGACATCGAAGGGTTATATTCTAAGGTTCGCTCAAGATACACCTTTATCCAAGCTCTTGTCAGACGCATCCGTGGTCTCCTAAGGATATCACGGACCTAACAGACTCTGATACACGTTGGTTGCCCCTTGAAGTGATGTACTAGGGCAGGTCTTCTGGACCATTGGATTTTATACATCATACATTTTTCTAAATAATGTCAAAAATATTTTGTTACTTTTTTGTTTTCTTATCCCCGTGGATCAGTTTTGTGTATTCTTTCCTACCGCTCCCAACTTGACACGAAAAATAAAGGATTGTTTTTAACTGAGTTACCATTAGTGTAAAATTTCAAGCAAGAAAGAATTCCAGTGCGAGGACATAAAAGGAAACGAAGGAAGTTCTGCAGCTGCGATGGTAACACATGTCTGGATGCTTTCAGCGAAAACTAAAACGTCTATCTATGCTGTTCTTGCTTTGAGCATGGGTTTAATGAAAACAGGGGCTTCAAGTTTAGCACTTGCAGACTGTGCTCCCTCTGGTGTGGATTCCGGAGGAGGGGTGATGATTCTGCTCTGCCTTGTTTCTGCTCCCTCTTCTCCAGCCTTTTTTTCAGCTGACGGAAGTACAGGCTGCTTCTCTTCGGACGATTCTAGATAAGGAGAAAAAAAAATACGGGGAGAGTCACGGAAGGCGCCTGCCCCAGCAGGGCTATACACTCCTCTGTGCTGCTCCTGCTGGAGCAGGAGTATAAGGACAGAATTAAATGCAGGAGGAGGAAGCCACCGCACTTGAGGGGTAGGTTGGTTCTGCAGTTACGGACTGTTCTCCTAACAGCTACCCTTTTCTCCTTGTCTCTTGAAAAAGCTCCAAACTGCCCCAAAGTCCAAACAGCACTGTAACCCCTCATTACCGCCATCAGCTTGAGTTGGAAGGGACCCACAGCCGGGTGCCTGCCTTATCACAGCACGTGTGCCTGGTGGATTGTCTCCCCTGAGGCTTTCATTACCTGGTATTTCACATCTTTTTTTACCGCTTTGTACTGAATTCACCTGTACAAACCGGTGAGGTGAATTGCACCATCCGTGAGCCCGGCGCTCAGAGGGCGGTGATTAACGCCAGGCGTTAATGGTTTTGCCCCCCGCTCCTCCCCCGCCTCGCTGCGATCCCGGCGGGAGCGCTGGGCGGAGCCCCCGGATCCTGGCCCTCCCGCCGCCCCCCACAGGGACCGCGCCGCTACCGCGGGCGGTGACGCCTTTCCACCGTGACGTCCCCCGCTGACGCTCCGAGCCCCGCCCCGCCCTCCCCTCAGCCACGCGCTTCCGCCGCCGCAGATTCGTCACGGTTTCCCTCCTTCTCGTTTTTTAATGTATTTTTTTTTTAAATTTGTNGGCGCTGCGGCGGTTGGAGGCAGCGCTTCCAGCGGGTCCGTTGTTCCTGGGCGATGGCGGATGGCGGGAGCCTGCCTTTGGTCAGAGCTCCTAACGCCTTCGCGCTCCCGAGGCTTGTCTGAATTAAGCTGGGATACAGATATGTAATGGGTTGCTAATAAGGAATTACTTATGCAGAGAGGTTTGGTAGAACGGTAAATAAAGTACAGGGAATAGAAAGAGGCCCTGAATCTAGGGGCTAAGTGATTGTCATACCTCTGTCCTGTTACAGATGGTATTTGAGCACTTTTAGTGTGGGAAAAGCATATCAGGGTATAAAAAGAGGGAACAAGAGGCGTTTGGGCATAAGCAGAGTCCGTAGACTCATCAAATGGTTCAGGTTGGAAAGGACCTTAAAGATCATCCAGTTCCATCCTCCTGCCGTGGCAGGGACACCTCCCACTAGACCAGGCTGCTCAAAGCCCCATCCAGCCTGGCCTTGAGCACTTCCAGGGATGGGGCACCCACAGCTTCCCTGGGCAGCTTGAGTTACTGAGAGGAAAGAGTTCTCATCGCTTCGGCCTCCACTTGAAATGTTTCTACTGAAATACCTTTTGCAGCCTGCTTCTGTTAAGGTTATTTGCTTATCTCACAGTGAACAGTGCCTCACACCGCACTAGGTAAACTGGCAACAGATGGCCCCTTACACCTTCTCTTTGTTTTCCAGGTCTGTAGTGTGNGAGCGGGGCGGGACGGGAGCGGGTGCCCGCGGCGCGGCCTAGCGGCTCGACATGGGTGAGGAGCGGGCGGGGGGAGGCGGAGAGGAGCCCCGGCGCCGGGGGGTGCCGTGATGCCCGCGGCGGCCTGTGGAGACGTGAGGGGAAGGCGGCGNCCATCCAGCCTGGCCTTGAGCACTTCCAGGGATGGGGCACCCACAGCTTCCCTGGGCAGCTTGAGTTACTGAGAGGAAAGAGTTCTCATCGCTTCGGCCTCCACTTGAAATGTTTCTACTGAAATACCTTTTGCAGCCTGCTTCTGTTAAGGTTATTTGCTTATCTCACAGTGAACAGTGCCTCACACCGCACTAGGTAAACTGGCAACAGATGGCCCCTTACACCTTCTCTTTGTTTTCCAGGTCTGTAGTGTGCAGGGCTGCTGGGGTGGGATGGGCTTAGGAGTAAAGCAACCTGTGAGCAGTTTGAATTCCTTCTTGCACATAGGCATGCAGCTCGTTGCCCCCTCCTTTCCCTGGAAAGGCATCACCGATGCCTAGAAAGGCAAAAACGGAATAATTTTTTAGCAAAACCTCTTTCAGTGAAATTTGGGTTGCAAACCTCTAATTTATCATCTGCTCTGTGATATATTTATCAAATGTGATTCTAGCTTATTTGGCGTTTCGTTGCCTTTTACAGGGTTTAGGTGGATTTACAAAAATTATTATTTACCGTTAGATATATTTGTTACAAAAATCATTGGAAAAAATGTCATTGTTACTGGCTTAGAACATGAGTGTTGTTTCTACACTTAAACATCTAATAGGCACAAATTGGATATTAGCCTGGCCACACGTACTTTTACATGCATTTAAAGAATAAGGGAGATGTTAGGGAAAGCCACTTTTGGAAAAAAGAAAAACAAATAGTACATTTAAAATCAGACTCCTAGACTTCTGTGTAGCCTCAATGTACTTAATTTAGTGCAGCTTCATACTTTGTAATGGACTGTGATTTAACACATACCTGCTGATTTATACTTAATTTTAAGAAAAAAGAAGTGGGTGGTCCTGTGGGAGGTCATAAACATCAGAAAGAATTATTTTATGTGTATCCTTGTATAATCTCTTGCATTAGAGTCCGATACAAAGGAAAAAGAAAGTGGCTCAGATTTTTGGCAAATGAGAGAAAAGGAAAAAAAAAAAATCCTAATGACAATGAGGAAGCTTGAGGCTGCTACTGCAACGTGATTTTTGCTTGGTTAAGGTACCATAAAATAGCAGCATAAACCCAGGAAAATATAATGTGGTTCAGCACACAGGTGTGTGGGTGACAACCTGAGAGCTCGCTGGAGAAAAGAAACCAATTGCTGCTCATTAGGAAACGAGGTTGGTCTGTCTGCCCTCTCCACATCCTCCGTCACTGCCAGCTGACGTTGAAACGTCTTTCTGTTCTGCTTTTCGCAGGGGGCTTTTTCTCCACCATCTTTTCCAGTTTGTTTGGAACACGAG
The DNA here is from genome assembly GCA_013400135.1 of Rhinoptilus africanus. Classification (NCBI taxonomy): domain Eukaryota; kingdom Metazoa; phylum Chordata; class Aves; order Charadriiformes; family Glareolidae; genus Rhinoptilus; species Rhinoptilus africanus. The sequence goes on along the minus strand of VXBO01006045.1, from coordinate 221,194 downwards.
AGATGAGGATTCTCATCCTGGGACTGGACGGAGCAGGAAAAACAACCATTCTGTACAGGCTGCAAGTTGGAGAAGTTGTTACCACCATTCCGAGTAAGTCATCGGCCCCTTAGTGAAAACAGCCGACTTGCCTGTAGCGCTGACACGTAAGCGTTGTCAGCTCAACTTACTACATGCTTCCTTCATAAACAAAAGGACCTTACTTGGTGGGAGCCTTGTGCTCTTGTATTTCAAGAACTCTCTTGCACAACAGCATCACAGTATGCTATACAAGTACTACATAAAGGAATATTTTAGGCTGCCCTGCTGAATATAAAGAGGATTTGACCTTAAGATTGTCACCATGTAAGTGTTTTGTCTCCAAATATAGCTGAAATGTGAATTCTAGAGATCATTATTGTTGTACCAAAAAAATTCTACATTGGATAGCGTCAGTGAGTCATACCTGTTTAATGTCTTTTTTTTTGACAAGGGTCTTCAGTTTGTTGTATAAACACTCTGTTTAACACAGAGGAGAAGAAATCATAATGCTTTAACCTTATGTTGAAAGTGTAACAGAACTCACTGTGAGATCTCACGGGAGGAGATGGTGCTTATTTAAAAAAGTGTAACTGATTTCACCAATTGCCTCGGCATTCATGCTGCCGTACCCACCTCTTACACACACCCAGATGCGTGTGCCGAAGCCATCTGGCTTAGGTCACTCTGTAAGGTGAAGGAGGAGGGACGCTTGCTTTTGAGTCACGGTCATTGTCTCTTATGTTCCTCCTGAATGGCCACGATAAACTGGCTCTGGTCAGGTCTTTTCTACCTTTGAGAAGCCAGCAGTTTACCGTGCCATAATCCTTTCGCCCTCAGGTTTTGCTTATTTCAGCCTTCGTAAATTTTAGTCAGTCGTTCACTCCCGTGTCCTGTTTCTCTGGGCCGGCAGAGAAGGAGTGACGCGTGTGATGTGGTGTAACCTCACCGCCACCTGCCAGGCACCAGTGTCAAGCCTTCTCCTGAGATGTTGGTTCTGCTGTGGTCTCGAGCGCGCAGAGCTGGTGTTGACACAAAGGACACGTCCCTCAGTGTTTTACTGCTGTCGGTTGTGTACGTGGTTATCAAAACAGGCCATTCCTTTAACCCTTGCTCTGTTTCTTTCGGCGATTTCAGGCACGCTTCTCTTCTTTTTTAACAACCTTAGCATTTGTTACAAATCTCTACAATAAGTTTACAATGTGGTTTTATAGTTCAGAGAAAAAAATTACCGCATTATTTTGAGCCATAAATGTTTGCCGGGTGTAACTTTGCAAAGGGCCTGAACTTCATTATGTAGCTACTGAGGATTTGCAGGCCTGAATTTTAAACTAAGTGCCGTAACGTTCTTCAGGAAAATAAACTATTTCACTGTTGGTGATTTTTCTTTAACTTTGTTTCAGCCATTGGCTTCAATGTTGAGACAGTGACATACAAGAATCTGAAATTTCAAGTTTGGGACTTGGGAGGACAGACAAGCATAAGGTAATACATCTCTTAAAATCAAAAGATAAATTAAATTTCTTTAAAAAGTGCCACATGCTTGGAATTCTCATAGTTGGCACTTCTGAAAATCGGCTCTTACAAGTTTTAAGAACAGCCCATTGTCAGGAGAGCGCTTTCATCTGACAGAATTGGGTTAGTAAAACACGGAAAGAATCGAGTGAACGCTTTCACTTGTACATGGTTTTGCTTTGAAAAGCAAAGCTCAGAGTAAGCTTTGAGCTTACTTGTGTAGTGGGCAATTGGGTGGTATTCTGAGAAAGAGGGAAGTGAGTACTGTAAACCCCAGAAGATATTTAAATGTTCTTATGCATGCAAAGTTAGGAAGTTGAATTTGGGTATAGACGATAAAATTTTTTTAGCAAGCTTTATGAGTTTTGTAATGAGTCATTATATGCGTAATTGAAGCGATCTCTTGAGCGTCGTGGCCTCAAACCAGGACACCCTGTACGATCTTTGTGTGATTCCCTTTTGAACGTTGGGTAATAAGGTGCAGGTTTTTCGTTTCAGTAAGATAATTCTGAAAAATGTGGTTTGTTTTGATCCTTGTTAATTACTTGCTTGTATGAATCAGTTATTTAAGATCTCCCTGTTTATCCTTCTTTGGTGACTGTAATGATTATTTTTGGCAGAAGCTTGTGGCAGAAACTTTCTTTGCTTCCCTGTCCCTCAGTTCTGCAGGCCGATTCCCAAATAAATCTTTGCCCCCAGTATTTCTGTCCTGCCCCTGTTTTGCTCTTTATTTTTTCTGCTATTGAGAGTATTTGTACTGTTTGTTTCTTTTTGTGGCCTCTTAAAGATACCTTCTACTTGCTTCCTGGGGCCTTTCACCCCAGAGACAGAACTTCCTTTGGGTAATCTGCTTTTCATTATCTGGCTAAAAAGCACTGCACAAAAGCGCAAATTGTCTGACTAGAACTCATCTTCCTTCTGCAGGCCGTACTGGCGGTGTTACTATTCAAATACAGACGCGGTCATTTATGTGGTGGACAGCTGTGATCGCGACCGAATTGGCACTTCAAAATCAGAGCTTGTTGCTATGTTAGAGGTAAGTAAACAAGGGACGATCGCATCAGGAGAACAGAAATTGAGAAATGAAGACCTTTTTTTGGAGCAAATGTGAAATTTCTGACTGAAAAGCACGAAAAAGGCTGCAGATACTTTACAGTTTCACGGTTTTCCGCAGCATTGTCTCTGCAGTGAGTTAGGTACGTGTAGCCTTTTGGTGGTAGGAAAATTTATCTGTTGAGCTGCTCGGTACTTCAGTAGTGGCAAAATCAGGAGCTGAAGGATTAACAGTAATTAGTATCCTACTGTGTTTTGAAACTGAAGACGACATGTAGAACAGGTTAATATGAGTAAGAAGATGAGTTGAGCAAAATCTTTTTTTTTTTTTTCCAAAATTCCTGCAAGCTTCTCAATATGTCTTGTTAAATCCAAGTACCAGCTTGTTTCATAATGTAAAAGACATAACCTGCCGTGTTTGAAATTGTTCCCATGTGGTGACATATTGGGAGCAACTGGAATTAAAAGTAAATACCATTCTTTCCCTGAAAGATTTTCTAAAGACTAAACATCAGCAAACTGAAAATCCTGAGAGTTGATGAAGTTTCTTTTCATTCTATGGCTTTACTGCTTAAATCAATGCAGTAAACGTCTCTGCAACAACGTGCACAATTTCCCTTTATTTTAGGAAGAAGAACTGAAGAAAGCCATTTTGGTGGTGTTTGCAAATAAGCAGGACATGGAACAGGCCATGACTCCCACAGAAATGGCAAACGCACTTGGCTTACCGGCTTTGAAGGACCGAAAGTGGCAGATATTCAAAACCTCTGCAACTAAAGGCACCGGGCTCGATGAAGCAATGGAATGGTGAGTAACACCCTAATTACACTGGCTTCATTACAAAAAGAGCTTTTACCCTTTTGTTTTTGAAGACTGCATCTGTGGAAAGTCTGACATAACAGACAGAGTCCATGTGAGAAGAAAGAGCAGCTTTCTCCTCTGAGTGTCTCAGCGGAATTGAAATGACTTTTCAGTAAACTGACTTGAACCTTTTTCCTAGGTTGGTGGAGGCCCTGAAGAGCAGGCAGTGAGACGCAGCTGACCCCTGCAAAGACCGGTCAGCTCTATCCAACACCCCTCTTTCTGCAGTCAAGTATTTCCAGGCCACAAATGCTTGTAAATAGGAGAGACTGGAGTTCGATTCCTGTAATGTGGATGCCTCTCTTGAATCGTTAAACTGACCCAAGTGAACGTCTGTGTACATTACCATATTCCATTTCTTTCTTTCTGTTTGAAGGATGTACTTATGTTAATTTGTATGAAAGTCTTACCAGCTGGCAAAGGTGGTTTTTTTTGGTGTCTTCTCCCCCCTCCTTTGGTGGTTTTAAGTTTGAGTGGCTACTATAGTCGTGTAATTAAAACACTAATAAAATGTGGAACTGTCAGCTGTACTCATAGCGTGTTGCTTGCTGGAGGCTGCTTGCTTACAGAAACGAGTCCAAGTGCTGCCAGTTTCTAACAAACAGCCACGCAGCTGAACATTGAAAGAGGTTTCCTTAAGCTGATGTTGTTTTACTTCAGAATCCTTCAGTGCAGAGATGCTGTTAGAATGAAGTACAGCAGCAGGGCTAAATACTCTACCTCGAGCCATTAACAGAGCACTGGTTTTCTGAAAGGAAAATAAATGTCTTCAACAGCCCCCTCCCATCCTGGTGGGCCATAGTTTGAATTTAACTTCCACCTTCAGGAGCTGCTATTCCCATAGTCTCAGCTTAGCCAGAAATGACAGCTAAGTGGCTCAGTCCAGCTGCAGAATCGGAAACACAAAGCCAAGGCGAGAGGCAGAGTGGTTTCTGTCCGGGAGGCAGGATGTTCACAGGTATGAACCCAGTCATCACGTAACCCATCTTTTCAAAATGAAGTAAAATTTAATATAAAAAATCATGGCGGTTGTCCATTCGACTGTACATGCTCTGGTAAAATATACAGATTTGGAAGAAAATGCAAAAGCTTTTATTTAAGATCCTAGATGAAAAAGAGGACATGAAAAAATACCACAAAATCCAATTAAAATATGTAAATACTTTTTTTTTTAAACAGTAATTAGTTCTTTAGCTTGAAATTACTTTTTATAAATTAATCCTCTGGGAAGGAAAAGCCTTTTCATTCCACCATTGCTAAATCTTTCAGTGCGTGACTTCGAGCTCTCTTGGCCTTGTAGGCAGGGCGCAGGAATTCTATTTTCCTCTTCCTGGTTTCTGCTTTATTCTTATGTCTCTTCAGCTTCCTCCTGGCAGCAATGTCGGGGTTTGCTACGGTCTAGTGAAACAACAATACATTTGTTTGTTTAGTTACAACCAACAGCTGTCCCTGTCGACATCAAGTACTTCCTAACAAAGCGGTGACCGGTGAGACACTGCACGGGTTTTCTTACGCTTCTCAAAACAGCGGGAATTCTGGCTGCTCCGCCCAGGTTACCACCCGCTCTTAGGTCAGCGGGAAAGCACAGCATCCCCGCTGCCCAAGAACCTGCCCCAGAGGCTGATCTTAAACACCTTCTTGTGAAGGTTCAGAAATGAAACTATGAAACCAGCCCAGTTCGGGAGGAAGTTCTACCTCAAACTCACCTTCCTGGTCAGGTCTCAAGCCTTTAGAGAAACCCGGTTTCTTTTTCCCAGAAGAGAAAGCAGAATCTCACCTGCAAAGCCCTCTGCTTTTTCCTCATCGCTCTCTTCTGATTGGCCTGTTTCTGCACGGAAGAAAAGGCAAGCGAAAAAGCCTCCAGGCCAACTAACTTCTTGAGCAGTTCTATGATTTCTTGGGAAAGGTTCTTCAGCATTGGATCTAATAAAACAAATAAAATTAGCTTGCTTCATCTTTTCAGCATATGGAATGGAAACCACGAGCCCAGTAAGGATTCCCCTTTCTTTACTCAAGGACAACTGTATGGATTCATCTGGCCCGATGGACTGCAGAGACCAGAGCAGAGGCGCTCGTGAAATCTGCTGGTTCTTCACCAGCTTTCCCAGAGGACAAGTGCCGCTTCATGCAGGCAAACAAACAAACAAAATGCTTCTGAGGGACAGAATTTTTTTTTCAGAAGGATAATGGCATCCCAGAGATTGTATAATGCCACCAGGGCTCTTCTTGAATAGTCTTTGTTGGAAATGAGGGTGGCAGAGCCCTGGAACAGGCTGCCCAGGGAGGTGGTGGAGTCTCCGTCTCTGGAGACATTCAAAACCCGCCTGGACGCGTCCCTGTGCAACCTGCTCTAAGGTGGCCCTGCTCTGGCAGGGGGGTTGGACTAGATGATCTATTAAGGTCCCTTCCAACTTTGTGATTCTGTGAAATAGAGACAATTCCAGCCTTGTCCAGTACACACAGTAAGGGCTGCCTTAATGGGTAGGGTCACAGTAACTACAATCGCTGAAAAAAGATACGAGAGGTGAAAAAAAGGCTACAAAGGGAAAGCAGGGCAAATCCTCCCTTCGGTCTTCCAACAGATCCCTCTTCCAAGTGCTTGTACAGCCTCCAGAGAAGCCTGTACCAGCTGCTTGCCTCCACAACCTCCTTCAGGGACAAGTTCCCTGGGTCTGCACCCCCCCCATCGTGAAAAACCAGCTCTGCGGTTCTTCTGAAACATCATTTGAAGGCCCCCCCGTTCTCATGCTGGCAGAAAAGCTGATCTTTCTCCACTGACGATACTGCCAATCACTACCGTAAAGCACAGATTTAGAGCAACAGAAACTCTTTTTTGGTTTGTTGTCTATTGTTTTCCTGGCATTGGATTTTGCTTGACGTAATACATTTTCATGAACTATCTAAACACCAGTGTCTTGCTTAAGTCTTAAGCCAAGAGCCTCTCCTGTTAAGTGGGAAGTTGTTTTGCCCTTCCCTCACCAGGCACTTACTTCTTAAGATCTTTTAAACAAACACGGATCTCCAAAGGAGGAGCAAGTGGTGTTGCTCAGGCAGTATCTGTCAGGACGGAGCGACCTGGCCTCAGCCAGGAGGAGGGAAGCCCTGCATGTTCCCGTAGCAGGCAGCTCTCTTCCCCTGCCTGCACAGGATACTCTCGCTCCGTCACCGTGCACACATGGCACACGCTGAAGGGCATTTTCTCTAGTTCAAAGCAGGGAGGTTTGGAGAAAACACCAAGCAACCACCAAAGCGGAGGTTCCAGCCTGTGCAGCCCCTTGCTCTACAGCTGGCATAAAACACACCCTGTTTTACATTAAAGCCAAAACACACTCCAGCCACAGGGCATGGATCTTCACACCTGGAAGCCTCTCCACAGATCCAACAGGGCAATTCAAAAAGACTTAGCACTTAGCAACAGCCTGTTCTACCTTCCGTGACACCCGCACTCTTCCTCCCTCAGCACGGACGCCATCCGCCTTGCGGCTACACCACATGCTCAAGCTTTACCCATTTCCACGTAGGAGGAAACTTCAGTCCAGTCCTTTTTCCAGCCCGAAAGTTCTGCCTAACTTTAGTCCAGTCTTTTTTCTTTGCCAACGCCTAGATTTTTGTTCCAGCCATCAAACACTCTCCTGGCATTTTGGTTAGGCTGCGAGCAGGTGAAATGCCCTGATTACAGCATCTCTGCCTCAACAGACCAAAGGAATGACAGGCGGCGTTTGTGCCGAGGCAGAGCTCTGACACAATCTCCTCATGGCTAATCTTTGCGAGGGAAATCCCTTACCTTGCTCCGCGTAGGTGCTGTTCAGCTCCCTGTACAGGGGGGTGAGAATCGTCGGAAGGTACGGCTTGATCCTGTCTTTCCCCAGATCCACCGAGATTGCTCCCAGGAACTTAAAGATGCAGCTTCTCTGAAAAGGAGCGTGTGGGACGCGAAGTAAGGAAGGTTGGAAGGGAAGTGCCGCCAGAGCGCTGCACGTCACTGTTCGACGTGCAAGGCCCGGCTTCAGAAGCCCGACTGGGAAACTGGCCGCTGTTAGAAGGTCTCACTGCAGCCCAGCGCAGCCTTTAGACGAGACACCCCCCAGGGGGTCTGTAAACGTGGAAGCTCTGACTTCAGCGGGCGGGAGACCCTCAACGCCTTGAGCAGCAGACTTCATTCACCTCGCTCTCCTGTGCTGAGGCAGCTGAAGGCAGGAAAGCTCGACCTCTGCAGCTCTGCACCGCAGGGAACCACAGCGCTTTTCCTGAGGCTCTCCCCACACCCTCCCCTTCTCCTAGCCAGTGACTCCACACCGCCATTCCCCTGCCTGCCCAAGCACTCTTGGGCTTTCAAAGGCAGTGCTCTGTGCTGCCTTTGGCTGTCCCACCCCGCCACCACCCCACACGAGGGCCTGAAGCCACAGCAAGGAGCAGCAGAACGGCACAAGCCTTTCCCGAGAAGCCCAAACTGAAATGCTTGTTTCTTTGGCATCTACTAATCCCCGCTTCAGCGCCAGCCTCCAGCACCCTCTACAGCTGGTCCCCAGAAAGTAAAGAGCCAGAGCAACACCCTCCTGGCAAGTGACACATCAAAAGCAGTTGCCCTAACCCTGTTCTTACCTTTAAAGGGACCTTCGGGGAATATGCTGCTTCTCGCTTTGCCATGAGAGAGAGTTTCTTCATTAACCACAGCAATGTGGCTGGCTGGCCTTTCTCTTCTGCGTCCTCTCTTTCTCCCTCTCCTTGACCAGAAATGTCTTTCTCTTCCTCATCTTCTGAGGCCTCCTGCTCTTCCACTTCACAGCTACGTTCTCCTTCAGCCTCTTTATCCTCTTCTGAGGCAGGGGCTAGCAAGTAAACAACTTTCGCCACAAAAAGCAGATTTTTTATAACCTAAAGTGTAAACACGGAGTAGTCAGTCACTGTGGGCTCCCCCAGGGTCAGCACCAGCAGCGCCCAGGGCTCGATCTGAAAGAGGAACTGGCCAACCCAGGAGGTTCCATCCTGCAGGGTTCCACCCCCTGCATGTTGCTCCTAACAGGAATGCCCACCTCCACATCTTCCTGTAGTTTGGGAGAGTCTTTCCCCATGAGAGCCCACGCCATTCAGGCTACAGCACCCGCTAGGGCAGTGCTGCTCCTTTTGTCTTCCCCATCTCCAGCAGCCCCTGGCTCTCCACAAGGAAATCTCTGCCCAGGTTTACAGTGGAGTCCAACCTTCAAGCAACAGCATAAAGCTGGAGTAAAAGCTCCCAGCAAACAGCCAGGGCACCAGTGCAGCTGCAGGGAACCAGCACCAGGGGTCTGAATGCCCACTCCAGGATCTGGCTGCCCAGCCTGCTCCAGTCTGGGCTGCGGAGCCAGACTCTCCCTGACAGAAGAGACCCCAGTCCTGCCCTGCACGGTGGTCCCCCCCCTTCTGTCCCTGCCACCTCACAGCCCCCCCCACAAGGGGGACTTTTCTGGGCCCCTCTGAGATACGCGCCTGCTCAGAAGCCCTCAGCACAGAGCAGCTGGCCCTGCACTGTGTGTTTGCCCTGAGGCCACCAGCAGCTGCTGTTGTCCCGACTGGGAGAACGCTCCCGCCCAGGCCAGGGCCTGCTCTGTGCCCTCCTGCAGCCCCAGACCTGCTCCCGCTCTTACCTGCTCTCCCAGAGAGAGGTCCAGGAACTTGGACTGCAGCTGGTGGCAGAATGCGAACGCCAGTTCCTTCATCTGAGGAGAGGGAACAGCAACAGGAAATCACTCTGTTAAAGGGAGCCAACAGCAGAAACTCAAAGCAGTGTTTTGCAGTCACCAAAGGTGGTTCCCAGGGGAGGCCAAGGCATCCGTTCAACACAACTTCTGCTGGCATCTTGCAGCCTAGAGGGAATCTTTGTGCTGCTGAGAATAAGAGCCCAGAGAAGCCCCCTCCCAGCAGCAGAGACACCTCCTCAAACGCTTTAAGTGATCAGGATTAGTCAGCAGACAAGCAACTAGAAGACAAATGTGCGTGCCAAACTGTGACGCTATTTTTATGTCCCAGTCAGGGAACGGGCATGGGCAGGGGAGAAGTACAGCGTCTTTACCTTTTTGTCCAGTTCAGCAGTCAAGAAGACTGCGGATGCTGACAGCTCTGCTGACATCTTTTTCCTCTTTCCTGCCTTTCTTTCCCTCCACTTGTTGACAAGCTCTTCTGGCTTGTAAGATGCAAACAACAAGCCAAAGATCTCAGTAGCTGTCAGCCAGACCCAGCTGTGAGGATACCACAGGTGAGACTGGACATGACCTGGGGGAAAGAAAACCTCTGTCAGCACCGGAGCTGGTGCCAGTGAGTGCAGAAAAAAGAACCAGGCCCCTCCAAGAATTACCATAACACATGCCACAATAAAAGGGTGAAGGAAATTAACTGTGCTCATCTGTTCACAACATAGAGACTTCCCAGCAACTCCAGCCAGCCAAAGCAGACAGTGGCAAAAAGCTAGAAGTAGCTGAATGTCCCCATGGTGACCAGGCGCTCTTGAATGCATCCACGGCACTTCCAAACATCCAAAGATGGGGTAGGAAAAATGGGCATGGCAGAAGACGACACTTGCTCTGATCCTGGTTGACAAGTCATGTTTCTGCAGCAGCTATGGTCCCCTCAGGGACTCGGCGCCCCAGCTCATCTGCCCATGATGTTTGAGGACTGGCTGCTGTGAGACTTGGGTGAGCTGGCCCCGCTGCAGAGCATCAGATCCAACCCCTGGATGGAGGCTGGGGATGCTTCAGAGAAGGGATGGAGTTGCCATCTTGTCTCACCTCTGCCCAAGCTGCGCATCACCAAGCACTCCAGGATTTACAGGGGTTATCTCCTACCTCACTAAAGGCACCTGGCAGGCTGAACTCTTGGAAGACACTAACCAGCCAGATCCAGGCCTTCTGAGAGCAGCAAATGGAGCAATTAAAAACAAAGCAAAAAAATGCCAATAAGCCAGTCTGAGATTGTACAATCTCACTCACAGGGAAATTGCTTGAATCAAATAACCTCCAGGCCTTAACATCCTGGCAGACACACAGTATTTCACAGAATTGCGGAATTTCAGAGTTGGAAGGGACCTCTAGAGATCATCTAGCCCAACTCCCCTGCTAAAGCAGGACTGCCCAGAGCACAT